>SNQJ01S0203533.1:16180-32836 GCA_010110895.2 Picea sitchensis
TGTCATTGATACATATACAAAATCATACTATTCTCAATCATATGTCACATATGCACAAATGAAATAATCAAACCAATACAATCCACTCCCTGACTCAATCCAGAGTCCAAGGAGGTCCATTGATTCCCTCGGCATCCACAATCTGTCAAGTGTCCCACACACTCAGGGAAAACTCGTCAATAACATCTATCAATACATATATATAAAATAACATTAAATCACAATCATCAACATCATCATAAAAATCCATAAGCGAAACACATAACCCTGTACTATAACCGGATCACTTGCACGCAAGTGTCATCAAAGAATAAGTCGATAACATGTGCTCGCAAGAGAGGGATTATACAATCTTAATATTATAATTGTTTTAATGTGCAAATATTAATACATAAATCACACCTAACCAAACAAAGTATAGGACTTCAACTTATAATATCTGTTTTGAAATTGGTTTTCATTGCATTATTACTAAATTCATTTGACTTGATAATTTACACTATCTCACAATTGAAATCAATATATGCTCCATATCATTTCTTCAATCAATTAATGAGTTAAATAATTTTTCATAGTATTATCATTGGAATCAATACATCCTACTATTTAATTTTATTAATTTCTTCAATCAATTAATGAGCTGAATCATTTTTCATAGTATTATCACTGAAATCAATGCACCATATTGTTTGAGGTTATATCATTGTTAAGATGAATAAAACTACTTGATTATGCTAAATAATTCTACATTGTATCATCACTTAAATCAATGGATATTGACTACTTGATTATGCTAAAAACAATTGCATTGTGTCATCACCTAAATCAATGGATATTGTTTTGCATTATGTAATTACTGAAATCAATGAAACTAATATCATCAATGAAATCAATATGCCTTATTGTAGTGTGTTATGTCATTTTCACTGAAATCAATTCCACCTATCGTTTTATGTTATATCGTTGCTGAAATAATTTCAACTCCCTTATTTATGTAAATCATTTTTTAATATCATCACTGGAATCAATGTCATATTTTTTGTGTTATACCATTGTTGAAATAAATGCACGTATTCAATGATTGATATTGCATTCTCTTTTAGTTTCCATGATTGGAACATATCAATAGTACAAACTTAGACCAAATGTATTGGATGGTGCACGCCCTTTCTTTCTTTCATCATGTTGTTTGTCTCATCGAATGTTTCCTAAAACAATTGTCCAATTGAAAAGAAATTTTAACTCATTGCAGAGCCATCTCCATTATTTCATCCACATTATTGCAAAAAAATTGGGAGATATTTAAATGTGATTTTTTTATTTGATCTTGGTTATTTTGATTACAAAATATAGAAAATAAGAAAGGCTATGCATTTGGCTTCATGGTTTCCAATTATAGATACTTGTAGAATATTTTGAAATTTGAGGCAAGCTTCATGCCCTCGAATTCCTCAAGTTCGTGGAAATCTAACCTCGTTACCTTATATTCCTACTATGTTGATTTTGACACCTCGTTACCTTATATGCCTACTATGCTAATTCGATTTCTCTCACATTTCTCTTTGTTATTTGTAGGTGGGATCATAAAAAGAAATCCACTCATAAAGTAATGTTTTTCAAGTAAGGGAAGGTGATTTTTGAATTAGGGTTTGGTTTGTGGATGGATTTGTTGCATTGGATTCAATGCATGACTTTTAATTGGACTTCTTACATTTTTAATATTGTTATTATTCAGTTGTTGTTATTTTTATATTGTTTTTATTTTCAACGATTTAAAATTTATATTCCTATACCAAACAAACAAAAACAATGCAAAAGACATTAATAATGTAATTAAAAAATAGTTAAGAAGTAATAGTAGCATCAATGCCAAAAATGAGAGAAATTAAATGATGACTAAATAAATCCATTTGTTTCTCTAACAACACCCAACACCCATATATCTAGAAGTGCCACTGCACCAAATTGATAATAGTATAATAGGAATCAAATAACTTCATGGAATGGAATCCATAGCTTGATGAAATTAGATTTACTCATAGATAAATGATAAAGTAGCAGACAAGATGATGCAGACCCCCCTTCTCTCCTAAAGAGTCTGTGACCTCCCGGTCAAGGATCTTAATCTCCTGAGTTGGATTAGCTCTTTCAGACCTTCAATGACCTCGAAATTCCTTACATAGGTCCCTCTTTCTCTTTATCCGCAGGTCCTATGGAACCCACGGGCCCCTTCCCTAGAAATTTTACAAACTGCAAGTTTCTGGGCACTAGCTGCTTTCCGCTCGTCCCCCTCCTTCACGAGACATCAGGCTATGGTCTGGGCTAAGCTTCCTAACACTTCACAATTTCGGGTTTCGGCTACCTAGAGTGCTACTGGTTTCTTTCTACACGAACTCTGAACCAATGGAGTTACTCAGAACCAGATCTACGGTTCATGCCCCCTCTGACAACCAACGATGGTGATCTCTTCGTGCTTCATGACTTCGAGTTTCGACTACCTTGAGTGCATTTGATCTCTTTCTATGTGAACTCCAAACTGACGGATTTATTCTGAACCAGATCTATGGTTCACACCCCTTACGACAACCAATGGTGGCAATCTCTTCATGCTTTGCAACTTCAGGTTTCAGTATTTTTGACTCCTTGATACTCTGGATCCTATGATCCACGAATCCTCAAAAGCACCCACGGCTAACAATCGCATAGCTTTTCCCAGATCCGACAGCCTGGGACAGTCTCACTTCCTCTGAATGGATCTCAATCGTCACTTCACAACTTTCAACATATTTCTCCCTTCCTGTTGATTCTTGGTCATTGTTTCTCCTGAGCTTGATTCCGACGCACTCCTTGTGAACTCAGAATCCTTGACGAAATCCAGACTTAGTGATTTCTTCAAAATAATCTCTTTACACACTCCTTGTGTTTCGTAGTCCTGTTTTCAACACTTAGTCGATTTTTGGCTTTGTGCACTCCTTGCAACACTCACTTACTGTCTCCGTGAGCTTCACTTTTCAAATCCTTTGAATCCTCAAAGGGATACTTAGACACTTAGTCGAACTTTGAATCTTTTCACTCCTTGTAAGAGATTCTTATGTAATACTTAGATTCTTGCGACCGACTGTGTACGCCTTGTAGCAGTCCCTTTTGCACTCCTTGCAAATGGAATTTTTCTCTATCTCTTCTGAGCTTCTGAGTCAAATAGACTCTGTCAACACACTCCTTGTGTAATGTATGCACACCTTGCATGAACTCAATGAAGAGAAACAATTAAAACTTTTCCAAACACTTCACAATTTCATATACTCAACAACATAACTCATTCATTGATGAAAACAAAATAACAGGGAAATGTAAATAGTAGCAACACCATGCATTGGATCAATTTTCCTTTTTTATATTCATTCAAATAAAAGTGGCTACAACTATGATAAAACAACAACTAAAAACTCAGCAATGACTAAATCACAACAATCTCCTACCAACTTGAAAAATCCTCATTTGGGCCTACCACAATTCTATTTATCTCAGAGGGTTCTCAGAGTTCCCCTTGACTACTCATCTCCTTTCGAATAAAAAAAACCTAACTTCTACTTAAATTCAGTTACATTAAAGTCTAGGAGTGAAACTCCTAGATCATTCATGATTGTTCATCTCCCAAGCGTTTGATCTTCTTTAGTTTTCAATCACTCAAAAAACAATATTTGCAGGAAATGCCAGTGGTTAAGATTCTGAAATGATTCAAAGGCAATGCTAAGGTGCTGAGTCGTTTCTCCACGTAGGCTTACTGATGATGCTCCTGCATCATACTCCCGTGACCAAAATTTCATGGACTCATGTCCATGAGCTCCTTCACTGATTTTCCATACTTCTGGATATCACTTTCATTTTCCCAACTAGAATCTTCTATCGGGTGTCCTTTCCACTTGACCAATTATTCAAAGTAGGTCTTCCTCCTGGTCTTCTTTCCAATCCTCTGATCAACGATTTTCTCCATCTGTGGATTTTCTTCTACATGGATTTGTTTTTCCCATTGAATCTCTTTTTGATCTATTGTTTCTCCCGCTTCATCTCCCATGTAAGGGTACATGTCTGCTATGTTGAATATGGGTGATATTCCCACATCATCTGGCAACTCAATCTCATAGGAATTTTCATAAAACTTCCTTAATACCTTACATGGTCCCATCTTCTTCATCTTCAACTTGTTATATGTTCCCCTTGGGAACCTTTATTTATTGAGATGTTCCAGAACATGATATCCTAATTCAAATTGAAGTTCTTTGTGATGTTGATCAACTCTGTGCTTGTACTCTTGGCTAGAGTTCTGCAACTTCTCTCTGATCTTACTGTGGAGTTTCTTCATTTCTGTAGAAAAATATTCTGCTCCAATGCTTCTGATCTCACTCAGTTCCAAGTCTCTCAACTCAACTACTCCTCTTGGATGCATTCCATATAATATCTGGAATGGTCTCCTTCCAGTTCTCCTATTTGGTGAGTCATTGTATGCAAATTCTTCTTGTGGAAGAATATGATCCCACTAAATATGATGTTCAGCGACCAGAATCCTAAAACATTTTCCCAAACTTATGTTCACCACCTCAGTTCGTCCATCTGTTTGAGGGTGATAAGCTAAGTTGAAGGAAAAATATGTCCCTAAATTCGTCCACAGTGTTCTCCAAAAATGACCAACAAATTTGGTATCTCTGTTTGAGACAATACTTCTGGTTAATCCATGAAGTCGAACAACTTCCTTGAAAAATAAATTTGCAATGTGTGTTGCATCACTAGTCTTCTGGCATGGGATAAAGTTTGCCATCTTTGAAAATCTATCCACCACCAAAAGTATGGAATCACATCCTCTTTGTGTTGTTGGAAGTCCCAACACAAAATCCATGCTTATTGCATCCCAAGGCCTCTCTGGTATTGGCAATGGTTGATACAATCCAATGTTCTATCTTTTACCTTTTGCATGTTGGCAGATTCTACATATGTTCACAAATTTTATCACTTTTTTCCTCATACCTTTCCAGTAATATGAACTGCTCAACCGTGAAAATGTTTTATCATGTCCGAAATGTCCATCCAATCCTCCACTATTCTTTTTCTTCAAAAGGTTATCCCTAATTGAGAATTTTGGTATGCACAATTGATTTCCCTTGAATAACAATCCCTCTTGAATCATATACTCTATCCACTGGCTCCTATCTCTTAGCACATGATTTGCACATGCTTCGTATGCTTCCTTGAAATATATATCATCACTATACATATCCTTAATGTGTTCAAAACCCAAGGTCTTGACCTGAAATTCCTACAGAATTAGACATATCCTGCTCAATGCATCAAAAACTTTATTATCATTACCAGAAATATGTTTTATGACAAAAGTAAAATTCTACATAAACTCAATCCACTTTGCATGTCCCTGGTTTAACTTCTCTTGCTTGGTTATGAATTGTAAATCTTGGTTGTCATTGTACAAGACAAATTCCTTTGGAACAAGGTAGTGCCTCCATTTATTCAAGGCTTGAATTATGACATAAAATTATTTATCATATGTTGAGTACTTTCTCTTAGTCTAATTCAGATTCTCACTGAAATATTCAACTGGTCTACTATCCTAGCTCAAGACTGCTCCAATTGCAACTCCACTTGCATCACATCTCACTTGAAATGTCTTTCCAAAATTTGGTAAGACCAGAATTGGTCATTTTGTTATCTTATCCTTCAATATATTGAAGCTCCTCTCGGCCTCCTCTGTCCATTTAAAAGACTTGTGCATTTTCTTCACTGTATCTATCATTGGTGCACAAATTCCACTAAAATTTCTGATGAACTTCCTATAGAAACTTGCTAATCCATGGAAGATTCTCACTTCAAACATAATCCTTGGTGATGGACATGCTTTGATTTCTTTCACCTTCTCTGGATCCATCTTCAATTCATTTGAAGAGATCACAAAACCCAAGTAAATGAGTTTTGTATTCATAAAAGAGGACTTCTTCAGATTTATCAACAACTTCTCCTGTTGTAATCTCCTCATCACTATTGTCATATGTATCAAATGCTCCTATTTAGTCTTACTAAAGACCAATATATCATCCAGATATACAACCACAAATTTGCCAATGAAATCTTTCAGTATTTCATTCATCAACCTCATAAACGTACTTGGGGCATTTGTTAAGCCAAATGGCATAACAAGCCACTCATATAACCCTTCATTTGTCTTAAAGGTTGTTTTCCACTCATCACCTTCTCTCATCCTTATCTGGTGATATCCACTTTTCAAATCTATCTTAGAAAATAATTTTTCTCCACTTAAACAATCCATTAAGTCATCCATTCTTGGCAAAGGAAATATATACATGATGGTGATCTTGTTAATGGATCTCGAGTCTGTAAACATTCTCCATCCTCCATCCTTTTTTGGACTCAACACAGTTGGTACTGCACATGGACTCAAGCTTTCTCTGACCAAACCCTTGTCTAACAATTCCTGGACTTGGTTCTTTACCTCCTCATGCTCTTGAGGTGTCAATCTGTACGCTGATTTGTTTGGCAGACTTGCTCCTAGTATCAAATCAATTTGATGGTTGATGCTTCTGATGGGTGGAAATGAGTTAGGAAACTCGTCCACTACTATGTCAGCAAAATTCTCCAATAGCTCCTAAACTTCTTCAGGAAAATCAACCATCGAAGTACTTGTAAGGACAACCCTGGGTTTCCTCACCACAACAAACTACATCTTCTGTTCCTTCTTGAATTCTCTTAGGAGTTTCTTCCCACTCATGAGAAGTATGCTTGTGTTGGCTTCTTCTTTTTATTTCTTCTCCTCTATTGGCAACAACATGTGTGTCGTACCATTCTTCTCCGAGGTGTATGTATTTTTCCTCCCATCATGAATGAAATTTTTGTCAAACTGCCATGGTCTTCCCAAAAAAAATGACATACATCCATGGGAATCACATCACATAGAATTTCATCTCTATATCCTCCTATATTAAATTCAACGAGGCATTGTTTAGTGACCATTACCTGGTTTCCTTTCTATAACCATGAGAATTTATATGGATTTGGATGTGCAGTTGTCTGCAGCTCCAATTTCTCCATAATCTCTGTGGATACTAAGTTATTAGTGCTCCCACTATCAATTATCACCTTGCATACTATGTCTTTAGTCTTGTAAGCTGTCTTGAATAGATTGTTCCTCTGCATCGGATTTTCAATTTTCGATTATGGTTTTAAGAGAACCTTCCTCGACATCAGAGATGTTCCATCCTTTGCACCTTCTTCTTCAACATTCCTTTTCTGTGCTTCTGAAATGTGAGCTTCACCTCATCCTTATTTCTTTCTCTCGAGACATTTCCAAGACATATGTCCTATATTTCCACAGGCATAACACCTTACTTCTCTTCCTCTTATTCTTCCACTTCCTCTAGAAGAACTTCTTCCACCACCTTGTCTTCCTTGGGAACTTCCTCCTCTTTCTGAGTGACTATGTGGTTTCTCTGTCTCGTATTTGTTTTTTTGTGCCTTGTCATGGGAAACTCCCTTTCCTTTTCTCGGGCTTCTTCATCTATTTCATTGACTCTTTTTCCTGGCCAACTTCTCCTCTACCTTCAGAGAAATCTGATAAGCATCCTCTACTGTCCTTACTGACATCATCCTGATCTCATCCTGGATTTCATACCTCGGGCCATTTATGTAATTGGAAACTTTTTCCTCATCCTTTTCTCATTGTCCAGTCCTAATATTCAACTTGTAGAACTCCTCCATGTACGCTTTCACTGTCATACCCTTCTATCTCAGGTTCTATAACTTCTTGAACAAATTTATCTGATAATATTTGGGCATGAACTTAGCCTTCAACCTGGCTACCATTATGTCCCAATTCTTTATCTTTTGTTTTCCTTTTCTTCTCCTCTTAGCCTGCAGTTCATCCCACCACAGTGATGCATGTCCTTTCATTCTAGTAACAACATGTCTCACCTTTTTCTCCTCATCGACATCTTCATAGTCGAAATATTTTTTCATGGATCTTATCCAATCCAACAATTCTTCAGCATTTAGGTTGCCTTCATACATTGGGATTTCTATCTTTTCTCTATCTCCCAGTTTAACAACTACTCTTAGAAAGCGTTCCTTGACAACATTTTCCCCTGTAGCTTCTTCAACTTCGATTTATTTACTTTCTACATCACTGATGTCTCCAACATCAGGTGCTCTCCTCTGCACTGCCTCCATCGCCTCTAATATTGCACGAAGCTCTCGTATTTCTCTTTCTACAACGCGATTGGATAAAGGTGGATCCACATGTCTCCTCGGTGGCATTGTGCTGACTATTTCTCACACACATAGTACAAATTCGAGCTCTTCTTTTCTACCCGAAACAATTTCAGTCTCAGATACCACTTAATGGTATCAAACTATCTCCTTTGTCTCCTTCGCCTAAAATATACAAATGAAATCACGCTCTGATACCACTTGATGCGGACCCCCCTTCTCTCCTAAATATTCCACAACCTCCTAATATGGATTATCTCTTTCAGACCTTCAATGACCCTGAAATGCTTTAAATAGATCCCTCTTCCTCTTTATCCGCAGGTCCTATGGAACCCACGGGCCCCTTCCCTAGTGCTTTTACAAACTCCAAGTTTATGGGTGCTAGATCCTTTCTACTAGCCCCCCTCCTTCACATGAGCTTAGGCTATGGTCTGGGCTAAGCCTCCTAGCGCTTCACGACTTCGCGTTTTGACTTCCTAGAGTGAAACTAGTTTCTTTCTACACGAACTTCAAACCGAAGGAATTACTCAGAACCAAATCTACGGTTCATGATCCCTCCGAAAACCAACGATGGTGATCTCTTCACACTTCACTACTTTGTGTTTTGGCTTCCTTGAGTGCAGCTGATCTTTTTCTATGCGAATTCTGAACTGTTTAGAACCATATCTATGGTTCACGCCCCTTCCGACAACCAATGGTGGCGATCTCTTCGTGTTTCACAACTTCGGGTTTTAGGATTTTTGACTCCTCGATACTCTAGATCCTCCAATCCACAAATCCTCGATAGCACCCATGGCTAACAATCATGTATCTTTTCCCAGATCTGACGGCCTGGGACAGTCTCACTTCCTCTGAATGCATCTCAACCGCCACTTCACAACTTTCAACATATTTCTCCCTTCTTGTTGATTCTTGGTCATTTTCTCTCCTGAGATTGATTCCGATGCACTCCTTACGAACTTGGAATCCTTGACGAAATCCAAACTTGTGATTTCTTCAAAAGAATCTCTTTACACACTCCTTGCGCTTCGTAGTCTCATTTTTGACACTTAGTCGATTTTTGGATCTGTGCACTCCTTACAACACTCGCTTGCAGTGTCTCCTAAGATTCACTTCTTGAACCCTTTGAATCCTCAAAGGGCTACTTCAACACTTAGTTGAACTTCGAATCTGTGCACTCCTTGCAACAGATTCTTAAAAAAAACTTAGCTTCTTGCGACTGACTGTGCAGGTTTTGTAGCAGTCCCTTTTTCACTCCTTGCAAATGGAATTTTTCTCTATCTCTTTTGAGCTTATGATTCAAACAGACTCTATCAACCCACTCCTTGTATACTGTATGCACACCTTGCATGAACTCAACAAAGAGAAACAATTGAAACTTGTCCAAACACTTCACAGTTTCGTATACTCAACAACATAACTCATTCATTCATGAAAACATAATAACATGGAATTGTAAACAGTAGAAACACCATGCATTGGATCAATTTTCCTCTGTTATATTCATTCAAATAAAAGTGGCTACAACTATCATAAAACAACAACTAAAAACTCAGCAATGACTAAATCACAACAATCTCCTACTAACTTGCAACAACCTCATTCGGTCATACCACACTTCTATTTATCTCAAAGGGTTCTCAAAGTTACCCTCTACTACTCGTCTCCTCTCGAAAAAAAAAACCTAACTGCTACTTAACTTCAGTTACATTAAAGTCTAGGAGTGAAACTCTCAGATCATTCATGATCGTTCAACTCCCAAGCATTTGATCTTCTTCAATTTTCAATCTTTGAAAAAACAATATTTGCAGGAAACACCAGCGGTTAAGATTCTGAAATGATTCAAAGGCGCGTTAAGGCACTGAGTCGTCTCTCCACGTAGGCTTGTTGACGATGCTCCTGCATCGCAAGATTTGACCTAACTTATGAAGACTTATGACTTTAAATACCTATTTATACCTATTAACAGACCTATGATAGACACTTGAACTTTGGAGGTGAACTACATGCCGAAGAAGAAACATATATGCTCTGATTAGTTTAATTAGCGATGGTAGAAACTTATATGTTCCTCATTAATTTTTTATGGATTAGTATTTTACATTGCATTATCCTATTATTCTTGTAGCAACACTTTCTGTTTGGGAAAGCTCCNGAAGAAGAAACATATATGCTCTGATTAGTTTAATTAGCGATGGTAGAAACTTATATGTTCCTCATTAATTTTTTATGGATTAGTATTTTACATTGCATTATCCTATTATTCTTGTAGCAACACTTTCTGTTTGGGAAAGCTCCATAAAACCCTAAAAAAAACCTAACCCTAATTCAAAAAACATTATGAATAAGTGTAATGATGGCACATTATCTTAGAAAATAATGTCTCTATCCATATAGGATTCCACAAAAACGCACATGTATTCTGATTTTATGATTATTCAAATTCTATACATTATAAGTGAAATGGTGAATAAGTGTACGAATGACGTGTTGACATAGAAAATAATGTCTCTATCCATATATGATGCCACAATAGTGCACAAATATTCTGAGTTTATGATGATTCAAATTCTCTACATTATAAGTGAAAAACATGGTAGAAATTTTAAACAACTAGTGATTTTATAAATGTAAGTGTCATGAAGGAAATGTTGAGAACTGGGCATAATAACATAATAGTTATCAAATAACTTCATGGAATGGAATCCATAGCATGATGAAATTATATTTACTCATAGATAAATGATAAAGTATCATACGTGAGTTGACCTAACTTATGGAGATTTCCGACTTGAAATACCTATTTAGGCCTATTAACATACTTATGATAGACACATGAACTCTGAAGGTGAACTACATGCAGAAGAAGAAATATATATGCTCTACATTAGTTTAATTAGCGATGGTACAAACTTATATGTTCCTCATGTGGCATTAAGAGTTAAATGTTTTGATCATGGTTGTTTCATCATTGTGTTACTTATTTCATAGTCTGGTTGGTTGGTTGGTTATGTTCGCCTCCGGAGTTTGTTGGCCTGATAATGTCAGAGTCATGATTGTGGGTTTTATATATCACAAAATCACTTTGCAATGGTTTGCATGCGAAATTTGTGAGTGTCATGAAGTTTAAAAAGGACCCAACAAACCCAATGGATCTAAAATAAAGTAAAGGACAAAAGCCTCTTCCTGTCAGCATTTGTTCTCTCTTATTCTATGATTTGTAACATTCAGAAATCTTGTTAAAAAAAAAAAACTCGATAATTCGACTTGGTCGATAAGTTTTAGCAAAACAAAGAAACAAAAACACAACATTATAGTGAACATACATTCATTTGGGGTCGTACTAGAATTTTGAAGTCAAACTTTTTTACTACATGCAAACCCTTACGATAAATCTAGCATGATTGGACGGTATTCGAACTTTTAATTTGAATGTTATCCAAAGGTTTACCATTGAGTTCTGGGGCCGGATTATCCTTCATCATTGTATATATTTTTTTATGAGAAGTCACTTATTATTTTGGTTTCGATGATGCCACAAGTTTACCACAGTGCTAATAGGTCAATCTAGTTGGAAGTTGTACGTTTTTATCATCCCTGTGTAAAATGGGCCGCAAAGTTCATTCTTGATATTTGATTATACATTGATTCATATTGTGGATCATTTGTGCACTGCAAAAAAAAATGTTCAATTGGTTGAATTCTATAAGCTTGATTGATGTTGGTCTGAACTGTTTCTTTGATGTCTCTGTTGGCCTTTTAAACTCTGTTCTCATTGAAGTTGTGTAGTTGTTGGTTGTCGATTTTGGTTTTCGAACGGTAATAGGATATTATTGCATGGAAATATAGGGTAAGAGATATAATGAATTGGCATATAAATTTGATCGATTTGGATTAAAGGGTATTTGAAGCCGACAATGATTTAAAGATGAGATTGTTATGGGATTTTCTTCAAATAGGATTTTATGAATTGTTTTGGTTTTTGGATAATCAACAAAACTAACTTTGAACACTATGGTTGTATAATGATTCTGTGTATTTGAATTACAAGAAATGTTTTGAAGAATGAATTAATTATGGACAAAATTGTAATTATAAGCATGTCCATTTTTGCATTCCCTTTCATACTTACCATTTTTCACTCATTACAATCCCTCCATTTAATCCCAAAGTCTTTTCAAACTCCTTGTTCTAAGTGACCGATAGATTTAAGAATATGGAATGCATGATGATTGCTTGCATATGTATTGTTAAGTATAGATCCAGGCTTAAACTATTTTTTCTGCAAAAAAAATTAGATGATGGATGATGTCTTATTCTCATTCTGATGTGTGTAAATTGTGTGTAAGCATGAGCTTTTTCAGCAGGGGAAGCCATGGAAGAAGAGGTAACAATAGGGGCAGAGGATTAGGCCCTTGGCATAGGGGAAATAAAAGGATTAGATTCTCCATTCATTTTGATGCAGATTCAGAGGAATTTAAATAGCTTCTACAGATAGGTTTCCTCAATTTTTCTAGCCAACAAGCTTATAGACCTCCACTTATGCCTGAGAACCCTCGTCCAAGTATGGGTATTCCAATCCCAAACCATGTTTCTGTTCCTTTAGTTAGAACAGAACATGATGACTGGAAAAATGTTGTACATCCTCCTTCTGGATAGTCACATGGTTGACCAAATATTGATCACCCTCAACAACCTCCTTTTCATGCCTGGCATACTTCTTCTCCCTTGCATCAACAACCTATATCCCAAGCCTCACATGCCCATCATTCCAAGGCCAAGATAGTTGAGCTTGAGGATATTCCAGAGAAGGATAAAGTAGTAGCAACTGAGTCAAATTCATCACATGAGTCATCACATTCAGTCACTTCACATGTGAAAGGAAATGGCCAGAAATCTGCTAATGTGGGTTCATCAGTTGGGCGAAATTGAAGCGATGAAAGTAGTCCTAGAAAGAGAGGAGAAACCTCTCACTGTAAATATGTTTTCTCATGATATAGTGATATCTGTATATGAACTTGTTTTCACTTTATTTCAGACAACATATTATTTTTGGCAGCGTATGATTTTGACAACATTTTATTTGGGACAAATCATACTTTGACAGTTTTATATTTTGGGCAGACTTATATTTGTATGCTATATGTTTTTCACATATCTATATGATGGTTAAATTTGGATCAATTTAAATAATTGTTACATGGAGCAACAAGGGGATTCTTATGAACATTCCATCTTATGGATTTTTATGACATAGGTTGTATGATGTGGCGAGTTGATATGTATTGCATCTAAGGTGGAAGTTACAAGGAGGAAATGGTTCATTATTTGGTTTAAATAAAATAGGGGGTCCCACTTATTAGTATTATTTAATACCCTTATCATATTATTATTACTTGGCAAATTTACTTGGCAAATTTTCTATTAACTACTTTGGATATATTTAAAGGAGTATGTTGAACAAAGTAAGGGGAGGAAAACATGTTTCTCTGATAAGCTCTGCTCTTACTTCCAAGTGAAATTTCATTACTATTTCATTCATCTATGATTTCTAAGCTAGGACACTTCATGTGGTAGCAGGGTCTGTTGAAAGTGACAAAAAGATATGACCAAGGAGCATTGAATTCTGATATGTTTCTAGGTTAATTATCTGTTTGATAGTCTTCATAATTCTTTTGGTTTCTGGATTAGTTTCTTAGTACTAAATAGGATTCTTGTGTAGAGTCATAACGGAGTGCACGTGGTGGTTGTTGGTTTATGATTCTTGGTATGATTTGAAGGCACCAATGGCCTATGTGTATGTTACCTCAGGTTGCTAGACTTTCATCTGGTCCATACTTTGAAGTATGAGAAGTGTATTTTTTGTTATAGAATGAATGAATAAAATCATTGATGGATTTGAAATTCTCTTGGTCTCTCTTATTTCTATCATATTATGTGATTTTGCTTCTTGTTTAAATTATTATATAAAAATCAGACTTCTTTATTTCAGTTTTCATTTGATAAATAAATTTAAAACAACAATTGGTCTTTAAGTCAGATAACTTGAAGGTTAATTGAACTTGCAATAAGGTTATAAATTAGGGTGAAATATCGCCTATCATGTCTTAGCCAAACCAGATTCGAAAAAATGTTGTGGGGAGATCTTTCATTTATTTTACTCAACATTTTATTTGGAGACCATACTAGGGATGAAGGACTCGATTTTCATTTCCTTGGTTTGTCTTTTTTGTACACTTGTAAATTTATTGCTTATATTTACTCCTTTATTTTCTGTTTGTTATTTGTTTATAGCTTGTTTACTTTTGCTCAAATTTTTCTCTTGACTCATGACTGTACCTACTCAAAGAAAACCCAACCTAGGTGATGTTATAGAGGATCAAACTAGGATTACCCTTACCTTGTACAATCTCATTCTTGATACTTCCAATAGTCAGGTTGAACTAAAATCATTCTTGGGAAGTTGCTTCTGAAGAGGCTCGAATTAGGGAACAATGGAATGCATGTAAGAGGATGATTAGAAACCATCCTTGTCAATAATTGTCTATCATGATTGTGCCTACCCTTGATCAAAAAAACATTCTTGAAGGCCTCGTTAATCAAAACAACGTCTAATTTACCTTATTTCAATAAATCCTCAGACATTCTCGTACTATATCTGAGTTACACCTGTTGATGATTACAACTGTGTGAGACATCCTCTAGGACACAGACTCGAGAGAGAGAACTTGAGTTGGGTGTGTGGTTCCTATCTGAGACAGAACTGGAACGTTGTGTTGGCCTTCTCCTTGCAGAGTTTTGAGATGAACTCCATATGATTCTCTTGTGTAACGCAGTGAGAAAGAAGATTTGCTGAGTTGGATGTGCCTGTGGCTGAGCATAGGTGAACGTGTGAAATCCCATGAGCTGGGTGCATCGTTCCGAGACAGAGATGAAACGATGTATTATCCTCCTCTAAGCAGAGAGTTGAGATGATGAACTCCATATGACCCTCCTATGTAACACAGTGAGAAAGAAGATCTATTGAGTTGGACATGCATGTGGATGAGCACAAGTGAACGTGATCCTAGTGGTTGAGCACTAGTGAGTGTGGTTCTCCTGTGAGACACAATGGGATAGAAATACATCCCTGTGGCTGAGAACAGATGGATGTGCCCCTAGTGGTTGAGCACTAGGGGGTGTATGAGATCCCTTGCTATATTTTTCAAGAGTCAGACTTACCTATAACCCTATTTTTTATGTAAAAGGTATAGGTCGACCCCACCTTAATGTAAAAGACAATTAATGTAAAATACAATTAATATAAAAGATAATTAATATGGTAATTATTAATTATATTTTGAGTTATTGAGGTCAACCCTATTGTGCAAATAGACACATCATTTGATGTGACAAGTCTTATATAAATAAAGGTGAATTCCCATTGAGGAAGCACACATATCATTGTGTCATATCATGATTTCATAAGTTGTGGTATGAAATTATGAGAATTACAACACCCCCTTGTGTGCTAAGTTTGGTGATGGTGTGGGAGGTATTTCTCTTGAAGAATATAGAAAAGGATTGGTTGGGTTTTCTTCCCTTGTTGAGAAGGGTGTTACATGCCAAAATTTCTCAGCTGGATAAGTGTCGCATTGTCCCTATCAATCATCGTAAGTGTCGCATCTTCCCTGCAACTTTCGCAAGTGTCGCAAGTTGGTCACTAGTGTCGCAAACGATGTTCAGACATAATGCTATGATAACGACACTAAGGAGGCACTTATAACATCTCACATGACTGATTTGAAGAAGGAGAACTGGTTTAATGGAGTAAAATAACTCTTGACACCTGAAAGGAACCCTAAAACAAATGTTTGGAGGGGGAACGCTCCCCTACTTCAGCCGCAGAAGCGCTGGCGCTCCACTATAATGCTTTAGGGAGTGTTATAACACTCCCCAGCCCCTTTTGGGGGAGCGTTGCCCATCCTAAGAGCGCTGGCGCTTCCCCAAGGATTAACAGGGAGCGCTACAATGCTCTGAGGCCCCTTCTGAGGGAGCGCTCCCTATTCTGGGTCAGTTGTTAGCCCGTTGAGGAGAATGAGGAAAGGATCTTTCGAGATTAGAAGGCAGTTGTGCTCGAATTCTTGTTTTCATCAAGAGATCCCTGATCTAAGGAGAAGGTTCCCAACTTGTTCTAAAGATAACTTAAGAGGTTAAGCTCCTCTTAACCTATATAAACAGACTCTATGATGGTGGAAAGGGGGAGATATGAACATATGAAACTTATGATCTTGGAGGAAACTTACAATCAGCCAAAGGAGAGTGATCAGTGAAGCTGTTGTTATCCAGGTCATGGATCTTTCAGGCAAGGGTTAGACGAAGGGGACTTGA
>SNQJ01S0203535.1:0-16655 GCA_010110895.2 Picea sitchensis
TGAAGCTCAGACAGATAATCATAATCTTTTGTGGGTCCAAAAGCCTTTCAGTGGGAAGGCGTGATCAAAATCTGGACCAGGGGTCAAAATTTAGCTCAAAAATCAAAGTTCTCGGAATTGTCTCAAAACGAATGGGTGTGTATCCCTCATCGTCACGAACCCAACTCAACTTGTTTGAGTTCAAACGGACGTTGGATGAGAGAGATATCGCGATCTGCTCGAATTGCCAAACAGGCAAAAAAAAAAGTGTTGATTGTACAATCCGTACAGTCCGTACAGCCTACGTGTCATGACTGTATGCTGAGTTGGTAGGTGACGTGGATTGATGCTGAGTTGGCAAGATGCTAAGTTGGAATTGACGTGGCAGAGATTGGTCGAATTATTTGAGGACATGTGGCAGTTTTGGTCGGTTGTATGGTGCCATGTGGCCCAGTCGTGGGTTGCCACGTGGCACCCTGTTATTGGTTTATTTGTTTAAAAGTTATGGAGTCTGTGGGGATCGAACCCTGGACCTCCCCACCGTGCATAGCCTTTACAAAGTGTGTGTTGCCAACGTACCACACTGTGTTTCTTATTATATATATATGATTTAATATTTATTTAAATTTGAATGTATGTTGAGTTGGGGCGCATCCAGGCGGGGGCTTAGCCCCAATCCCCGGTCGCACACATATTACCATGTGACCATTCTACACACGGAGAACGCGCGTGAATTCACGTTTCAAATAGTTAAGCCCATGGTTGTATTGTTTACCATATAACCCTTTGTCACATGGAGTTTTGGCACACATTTTTAAACGGTTAACACCCCATTCACTGACACTTGGTGCTTAATCAATTGATTTGGGTTTTAGCCCTTTTTTTTGTATATGCGTGTGGTCACATGGTGATCCTTATGACCACGACCTTAGCGGTTAGGGGCTAGGCGTGCCCATAACCGTCCTATAGTTTGCACCGTTATGCGGTTGCACCCGGTACTAGTTTTTAGCATGATTTTGAGTGTGTGTGCTAGGTTGGCCACACAGAGGTGCGTTTTGGCGAACCAGAGATAGCAAGCTTGAAGGAAGAAAATGGCAGGAGGCCTATCTTCTTCATTTTTTAGCCAAATGAGGTGCCAAAAAAGCCCAACTAGGGGTTTTTGGACGTTCTGAATCCATTGGCACTATTTTCAAATCCATTTGAAGACTTCTTTTGCAGGTTTTTCACCATTGAAGTTTCAGAGAGCTCCAGGGAGCTTGAAACCCTCATTGATTGAGGTCATGCTCAAATGAGCCCACGTCTATTTTATGTGATTGAATAGACTTTTTTGGCTAATTGTTATGCTATGAACACATTGGGATAGGTTTCAGATCCATTTGAGGACTTTTATAGGTGTTTTTTCCACAAGGAAGCTCAGGGAAGCTCAAGGCCACATGTAGAAGAGGTCATGCCTGGATGATCCATGATCCGTTTTCAGAGTTCTATTAGTCATTTTTTGGGTTTTTATGTATTCTGATGCAAATGGTATAGTTAGAAAATCCATTGGAGTTGAGCATCATCTTGTAAAAGAATCTTTGACAATTTAATCCCAAAGAGCCAAGTCCATTGATGGAGGCTCAAGTAGATGTAGCCCAGAGAGGGGTGAACTCCTTTATCATCTTGTTCTTATTGTGAGTGTTTGTTGGTTATTATTCGATGCAAGTTATTTTTTCTGTTGTATTTATGAAAACAACATAATTAATCTTATAAAGATCTCACATATGAACATGTAAAAGAAGATGCATAAACTTGGCACATAATATATATTGCATATTTTAACACATTGAGCAAGGTCCTGAAAAGTTTATTTTAATGAAGTAGAGGGTGCTTTCATAGAATAACAAGTCAGCCCACGACTGGGCCATGTGGCACCGTTAGAGACCAATGATTTTGC
The DNA here is from genome assembly GCA_010110895.2 of Picea sitchensis. Taxonomy (NCBI): domain Eukaryota; kingdom Viridiplantae; phylum Streptophyta; class Pinopsida; order Pinales; family Pinaceae; genus Picea; species Picea sitchensis. The sequence continues at coordinate 1,913 of SNQJ01S0203535.1, forward strand.
ATCAATTTAGTTTTAATGAAGTCTGTGTTTTACAGGTATAGAGAATGGTCCAAGTTCATGTACGGGGGAATCATCAGAACCTCATCACAGTGATCAAAATGACGAATTGAATGATTTGGATGCATGGAAAATATGATGTATAATGAACTTTACTTTTGTTGTGGTAGTATATGAGAGAGAGATTTAAAATTTTCCCGGGAGAGATACGTGTCCTCTGCAACTATTCAAATTAGTTGTTTTTGTATATTTTTATTTTACAGTCATGTTGTCCATGCCATCTGTGAATAAGTGTCCTGGCATTGGTAATATAGATGTCACTCTAGCTTTCAAGGCTTCCCAGATGAATGTCAATGTTCAATGTCTTATTATATACACTGGAAATAATTGTTGGCAATGGACCCTTTGATATTTTTATGTACTAGTAATTTGTAGCCGAGTCATTTTTGGGGGGTTTTAAGCTAGGAATGTATAGATAATTGTCTTATGTTTCACTATTACTCAATTGTTGCAATTTCAGATTGGGAGAGGCTGCAAACTTGCTAAATGATTAATGACCTAAGTCAATGGGCAACTAACTTGAAACCTAAATCAATTTTAAGGAAGGATATGCATATTCCTTGTTACGATTAATTATTTGTAGACACAAAGAGTTCATAATTCATCTGACCATTTAGCTTCAAAATTTTATTTGAAAGACCGGAAGAGATCTAATTCATGATTAATAATAATGAACTATTCATATGTTCCAGGAATCTTCTTCTCTCATTAATGTTGTGGTTTTGATGATGATGGTAATGCAGAATGTCTCAATTCAGATCAAATTGTCCAAATCTTCTGAGAGTATTTATTGATTTGAATTCAATAGGTTCAATTATATGCAAAACTTAATATGATTTTTCATTGCTTGGCTGAATTTAACACATATTTTGGTATTTAACAGAAGGTGATGAGGATCCTATTAGCCATCTGAGAAGGCTTTGAAAACTAGTTTCTCTTAAATTCTAATTACATGTTCAATTGACCCTTGATCCATACAAATGAGTAGCCTCTCAATAAACTTATGTTTTTCTTGTTTTGTTGTTTCCCCTGATAAGTGCCCTTGATGTGGGGGAATACGTTCCCAATGGAAGGAATTCACCAATATGTTAACATTCTTGTATATTCTTTGATGATAATAATCTAGCTTTTAGATGGCACATATTATGATATTTATTCAATTTTGTTATTGTTGACATCAAATTGTTACCTTTTTGGCATTTTCCAGATATGGGACTAGATCCTGTATGAGTTAATCCAATCATAATATCAAAGGTTCAAGGAGGCTGTCAAGAAACCCATTTCAATTCACAATGTTCACAAGGATATTTGTTACAAGTTCTTTGTAAAAATGCAATGTTTAAAATAGGAATGCTTCTAGTTACAAATCATTAGATGTAATTTTTAGTATGTGTATGATACACGTAATTGAATCTTTTCTCTAACTTAGAATGGATGCAACATTAAAGTAATTACACCTCACTTCAAACAAAAAAATATTTACATACGAGTTATCAAAATGGATATCTATATAGAGAAATCACATTAATAGCCTTTCTTTGGTTTTATTTCTTGTAATTAAATTTATATATATACAAATATGGATTTCATATGTGCAAACAAACACTTATCTAGGCCAATAGCTAATTTCTTGCTTGGCCTATTTCAAGATAGTGCATGCCACAAGTAAGTTGATTATCATTCAATGGGATTGAAAGCACTAAAACAAGCTATCTGTATAGAAAAATCACATTAGTAGCCTTTCATTGGTTTGATTTATTATAATATGGGTTTCATATGTGCCAACACTTATCTAGGCCAATAGCTAATTTCTTACTTGGCCTATTTCAAGAGAGTGCATGCCACAAGTAAGAACATTATCATTGAAAGCACTGAAGCAAGCTATCCATGTTCACTGGAAATCTTTGGAATCTCATTTATTGTGTCACATGCCATCCCTGTTATGACTACCAATAAGTGGATTGGCCCTGGCCCCTGAGGTGATATATTGATGTCCTCTGGAGTCATTAAGTAGTGAAATCTTCAGAGCCAAGTCAGTTTTCATTGCACAAACTTCGTAAGATTGGAGTAGATGCCTATAGAATATGGCAAAAGGATTCTAGCTACTAGAGTAAATGGAAAACGAGTTGTCTGTGTGAAAGTAGAAGTTATAGAGTTTAAGACTGGTCAACTTTTCTTTACCTTATCTTTAGAAACTTGTATTAAGGTAGGCACAAAAACTCTTGCTTGCAATTCTGATTTTGTAAAGGAACATTAAATCATATCATGCAATATCTCATCTAACTTGTATTATCGTGGTTAGGGCCATCTGTGTATGATGAGTATGATTATGCCATGTGTACCAATAAGCTAGCAGCTATAAAATTAAAAATGGTCGGATTTGCTTTAACTCGTGTTTAGAAACTTGTTTAAAGGTAGGAAGAAAAACTCTTTCTTGCAATTTTGATTATGTAAAGGAACATTAAATCATATTATGGAATGTCTCATCCAACTTGTATTCTGTGTAAACATGGAAATCATTTGACATTGCCAATTTCTTATGGTTAGGGCCACATGAGTATGGTGAGAATGAATATGCAATGTGCAATTGGGGTGCCAAGTTACATGCCTTAGAGCATGTTAGTTATGCTTGAGATAATTGTGACACTTTCAAATCTAACATTTGATGAAGCGTGCTGCTAGGTAACCACAATGAACAAAAAAGAAATCTAGTCTAAAAGACTATAAATTATAATATTTTCCCATGATCATAAAGTCTACCAAATTGTCACCTAAGCATACATCAAGGCCACAAATCTGTGTATTTTGTAACGTTGTCCACATGGCACATAACAATAGAAATCATACTTGTTTTCCATAGAGTCACAGAAGGCAAAAAGGCAGACATAACAATAATCATAAGTTGAGTAATTGTGGAAATAAGGTCGGTATTAGGTAAGTCATCATTGTCCTTAGGAGTAGCCCCCCAATCATATTTAGATGAATTAGGGTTAGGAATTGTGGGTCACCAACTATCATAAGCCTAATCTTCTTCCATTGGTTTCTCATTAGGCCAATTGTTGTAGTTTTGTTGCCTCTTATGAATAACACATCTCATTTTATGTCTTGATATTCCCTTAGAGCATTGAGATTGCATGGAGTTACTTGAAGGTGTGAGAGATGCATTTGGAGGCTTTGTACTCATATTTTAGGGACCCCCACCCTAATATTTCAACAATTTCTACATTTTCTCTGCATCCATCTGTTTATGATCCTTTAGAAATTTCTTCAGATGACATAGACAAAGAATAGAAGAAAGATAAAAAAAAATCATGATCCTTAACAAGAGCATTCCAAAATTGGAGGGAGAATCAAGAGAGAACAATATGACATTAGATGATCTAATGAGACAAAAGACCTCATCTGTAAATATCTTGATATAGAAAAAATCATACCAAAAAATGAAACCGAGCAGAGATAAAAAGAATGATATTCTTTATTACTCAAGGCATAGCTTTTCTCAGTATTTTCTGCCCACAAACATAGTTGGGGAAGCTTGTAAATTTTCATCTTATATTATAAATTTTGTTCTGTTATAAAAATTAATGATAACATCAACATGAGAAAGTTCATCTGGCATATTGTGTCGTATATATTTCAAGACAAGCTCTACAATTTAATCCAAAACAAAATCAACAAGGAACAATGTTCAAATTTTAAAAAATAATATCAATAGAGGAAGAAGTCAAATTTAACTATTTAAAAATAAAAATATGAAATGTAGAACAGACAAACAAAAATATACCAATATACAATGATACAATCCCATATCTATTAAACAAAAACCAAATTGACATATTTGGAAAGTCAAAATGATGCATGGCGAGAAGCCTTACTGAATCGGGTGTGTTGTACTGTTGACCCAGAGTATCTCCTCCACTGCTCAACTGTACTCCTAGAGTCATGTGTATCAATGCAGGGTTGCTTGGTCCCTCTGGCAAAGATGTTGGATTAATGGATATGAACCCAATTACAAAATCAGGATGGTCAGAGGAAATCTTTAATGCAGCGTATGTATATTCACCCTTGGAAAGAGTTACAACATAGCTCATTTATGCAAGTAGCAATAGAACCCTTCCATGTGGTAAGACATGGACAATTTCAACACTCAAGTCAATTCTAAAATACTAATTCCTTAACCATCTAAAAACACAATGCTTAAAACATGTGAAATAGAAATCAAAAACTATACCTTCAGTTTCAACCCTTCCATTATACCAGGACCTGGAATGACATGTGCATTTACAACATCTGCCCACTCTACAATTTCGAAAATTCCTTTGCACAGATTGAAACCATTTTTATGGTTTCCCAGTGTAACAGAGAATAGTCCACTACCAGTCAACTCTCCAAGAAAACCTAACCACCTTTCGGTATGACCCATGAAAGAAACATGTCAATTAGAATGTGTGTCAACACGGCTATTACCTACCCTTCGTATTGCATGGTCACTGTATTTCCAATGTCAGCAAACTTCCTATCTTCAAAAAGTAAGAAATCATGCTTGTCTGCAATCTTCATTTATAAAATATTCAGTTAGATAAAGTGAAAAAATACAAATATCCATTTGGATATCAGTTTTCTTTACAAAATCATTTATTTTTTGTGAATTGCTAAGAAAAAGATCTATTATATATTGGTATCACTATCCCTTATTTATTATGTCACCAGATTTCATTTAAAACACTCTTGTAACAGAATATATTTTAATAGTTTTTTAGTTTGCCCATTAGTCTATGGTCTAGTGGTTGAGACAAGGAATCACCATGTTGATGACCAAGTCTCAAAAAACCTGGTGGCAATTGAGCCATGAAACAATGTATGCAAAAAAAACCCTACAACACGAAGAACGACAATCAAACCTTAGACAGACTGATGACAAACACTAGTGAAATCAAAGAAGGAATGCCCAGAAGACAAACACGCAACACCAATGAAATCATAGAAAGTGTTGTAATTATGGTTTAATCTTCACATACATAATACGGTCATGGCCTCACTTTGTAATCATTTTAGTGTGTTTCGAGGGTTGGGCTCAACACTCGTGTATTATATTCCCAACCACTTAAGACCCAACTTGTCATTATGTGAGCCCATAACTCCTCTTGGAAAGGACATCATACCTCTTGGGTTGAGTATAAATACAGACTCAAGACTTGTTTGTAACATCAATGTGAGATATTGCTCTCTTATACAAGTGACTTATTCTTTTAGCCTATGGGCATCACCAAGTTTTTGTGAACCAGGGTTTTTGATCATCTTCTTTACAACTGATCTGAAGATTATGGCTAAAGTCATTGCCCTAAGGATTGTGGATCTAAGGTTTTTGGATTTTTCTCTTTGTTTAGGGTTTCCTAAGAGGGATCACTTCAAGCATTTGATTCAGAGAATTTGTTGGCATGGAATTTTTCAGTTCACCCTTTCTTGGAACTTGTCCACAAGGTTGGCTTCAAGATTGGAAAGTCCACAACAAAATTCCAATTGTGAATGAAAGTGCATGCTTGTGATATGACCCAATTCCTATAAGAATATACTCCTCAATTCAATTATATTAACCGTTTGGCATTTGCATGCATATAATATAATCCTCAAACCCCAATGACATAATACATTAATTATGTGATAATGTGCACAAAAAATGATTCTCTGGCACCAACAACCAAAAATTTGTGGGAGCCTTGTGCATATAGCACAGACCCCAAAACCAATAGCAGTCTAGATCAGAACCCACCAGAATGAAACTTCTTCATCTAGGCTTGCTAATGAAGGAAGTTGATTAATGAATAATCTAAGTAATGCCTCATTTTTTTGTTATGAAAAGCTCATTGTTGATTTTGGTTCTTAGCATATTTCACCTGTTTTCAAAGAGCCCTTGCCCATTCAAATTGCCAAGAAAGATAAAGGAAAAGTCAAGGCTAAGAAGTTTTCTATAGAAGAAAGAGAAGAATAGTTTGATGAACCTACATGACATCACAATTGTCTAAGGATGTTCTCCCATAATGATATCGATTTCAATGAACATTCAATTGAGCTAGAAGAGGCAAACAGACTTGAACCATTGTGAAGATCAACCTTTGAACTCTGGAGTTTTTATTGGTATCCATAAAGCTCACTATTTGGGGTAAATATGCATATATGGATAAACCAAAACTGTAGGGGATTTATGCTCACCAAATAAGATTATTTGGATCCAATAATAATCACAAGACACTAACATAGAATACCATTTCAAGATTCAATCATTCTAATGGTTTTGATTGGAGTCATTGTAGGTCCATAGTGTCATTGATAGTAGAGATTTGGTTAAAATTTAATTGTGAAATTTGTTTGCTGACTTTTTGACTTAAAAACCAAACCATTAGCACCCCCTTTCGATGATTTAGTACAGGATGTCAATTAAAATGCAGCCATCATAATCATCTAAATTGTCATGTATATTCACGTTGTTATAAAGTTGTCTAGATTGTGCTCTCAATTTCTCATCAACTTCAAAATATTCACTCTACTCTACTATGAGATGAATCATGACCAATACTATTACTTCTGAAATAAAATAAAGAAAACAAAAATATGAAATTGAATGCATCAAGCTGGCATGTCTGAAAAAGGCATCAGTGCAAACCTAATTTCAATCAATCCAAAAGGAGTGAAATAACACATCCACTGCAACAAGATATAATGTGGAAATTGTTTATGGTAAACAGTAGTTATAGTACACCATTTTTTCACATCAAAGTGAATTCTTGCCTAATGTTAAGTGGATTGTTGTGTTTGAAATCATATCCTGTAAACACAACCTAATCAAGAAACTATAGCATTTATCCTCAGGAATCATCAATTCTAAATTGATGTGGGTGCATGAAAACCTAATTTGGATAAATCCAATAAGGACCAAAATAACACCATCAACTACAACAAGATATATATGGCAACTATCTACAGTAAATGGCAGTTGGTACATGGTTTCATGATTCATCACAATGAAGTGAGTTTTAATCAAATTTTTGGTGGATTGTCGAGGCAGAAGCCATAGGGTGAAATCACGGAGGTGGGTTACACTTTCGTGACAATCGGGTCTCCAAAATTCCAAAAAACGTTTTTTCGTCCAAACTAATATTATTTTTCGGCCGAAAGATATTGTTTTCGGCCGAAACATGAAACATCAAATCGAATGGTGCATTGACTGCATCCTCGATTTGCGTGTAAAAATTTAGTCGACTGGATATTTTCTCTCCGGAAATACTCTTTCGGCCAAAAGATTGTTTGGTCGAAATAATCTTTCGGTCGAACGATTATTCGGCCGAACTATCTTTTAGTCGAAAGATAGTTTAGCTGAACATTCTTTCGGCCAAAATATTGCTTATATATCAACCACAAATCGATCTTGAAACGTTTTACGAACTTTGTTGTCATTTCTTAGTGACTGTGAGTGTAGAGGTCCTGAGCGCAGGTCATGTAGGCGAGTGTGTTGTGAGTGCAGAGGTCGTGTTGGCATTTGTGAGCGTGGGCACTCCGAACTCCAGGTATTTTTCGAAGCTTGAGTATATAATTTTAGTTTTAATTTTTAAAATGTATTGTTAATTTATAATTTACATTTTCAATTTATCATTAAGACATAAGTCACAGTCCATTGGACTGTGACTTGGTCGCGGGAGGCCAAGTCACAGTCCAGTGACTATGACTTGGTCGCGAGAGGCCAACCCTGTGGCCAAGTCATGGGCATACATATATTGCTATAAGGAATTACACAGAGTTGTATCACTCGAAAATGCATGTCCAATGATTACACAGAGCCATATATTACTGTAAGGAATTACACAGAGCCGTATCTAACAATATCTAATAGAGTCTGTTTAAAATATACAATGATTCATACAATAAGAGTCTCAATGATGATATAGGAAGGTAAATGTATATGTTTCCTTTTATGTCAATAGTTTAAGCTTTTCCAGTTAAAAAACATTATAGAACAAAAGTTCCTTTTGATTTGAGTAGAGCATAAATTCCAGAAGCACACAAGCATAATAACACGAAGTCTGGTAATGATAACCCGAGAATTACAGAATTCAAAAATGAGTCATCTTTTATTTTGTTTTAGTCTACTTTGTCATTTTATGTTCATATTTTTGAAGTTTCCACAAGTCATCTTTAATAACATGGAAGAATCTAGGAATTGCACAACTTGTAAAGATTTTTAAATACATAATTTTAATGATATTTGTGTGACTAAACATAATAACATTATACTTCTATGAGAGATCTCATGCTGCACATTGACCATGCTTCTATGATATTTCATTAATGTAACATTGACCATGTTATATGTCCACTCAAACCCATGAATCAATATGAAGTTGATTAGAATTGATTGTCATTTATTTTTGTAGTTGAACAATGATAAGAGAATTGAATGTGTGTTCTGGTTGATATAATAGAATAGTGAGTCCCACTACAAATCCTTAGAACAAGAAAAATATCTAATGGGCTCACTAGATTGATTTGATAGATTACGAACGATTGAAAGCAATGTCACTGCCTCTTTTATTGAAATACTTGTATAACAAAAATGACGCATATTGACCATTAGGATTTAAACCAAACTGAGTATCTTATTAGCCTGCAAGCAGTTAAATTGTAGGGCTCGTAGAATATTTGGATGTTACAATTTTTGTAACATCATTAAACGAACACATGATCTTCAAGTTCATCAATAATTTCCATTCGTACATACAATGAAAACAATAATAGGATGAATCTCGTGTACCATCTTTAAAAAAAAAGTATATCAATGATATATTTGCACATATTGTACCTCATTTAAATTAGGAAATACATCAAATAAATAAATAAGTTAATGGACAAATAAATTCCTCCAAAATATATTATAACTTCTCATTGAAAACAATTAGATTGAAACAATAAAAAAMWWWTYGCATCAATCATAAGAGGGTCCAAGGTCTTGATAATAAGAATAATAAGGACTAATTAAGGTAATAGTCATAATTTTATGAGGGAGAAATGAGAGAAAACCAATTATTGATAAAAAGTGAAAATCAACAATCTTAGCCCAATCCCTTCCTAATACAAGAGCATAGGGATGCATTACTACAAGAGAGATGTAACTATCTAAAGGTGGAATGCCACTTTTTTAATGTCTAAAGTCAATAGGTGGTTGAAATCTGGAAACAATATATGAGAAAATTTCTTGGAAGTCAAATTGAATTGATTATACGAGTCTATGATAATATGTTCCAGTATGGATCCCCTTAAGAACTAAGCTTGAAAGAAATATTTAACTTGGAGTGAATATTACTTTTTAAAACTAAGGTAATATTATGTTAAAATACATTTTAAAACTTTGAAATTTAATAGAAAAATATCCATGGAAGTGACGAGCGTACATGAATGAACAAACTTACTCAATTCTGATTGGTCACGAATATGTTGATAACTCATGTTCTAATATGTGTTATCATGTGTATTAGCGTTGAACCAACTCACTCTAATCATATGGGAAACTAAGGACTATTATTGTGATTACTACAAGAAAGAAGTGGTATTCATAAACAACTCTTATTAAAGTTAAATATAATACAATTCTATTAGAGTTAAATACAATACATATTGATATACGATGCTTTGGAAGTATACAGAAAATGTGAATAAGCTCCCAAATTCCATACTGGACGTTACATCAATAAATGGTTAACAACAGTAAGGCGTATTTCCTTTAGTAATTCGAGATCTTCAACCCTTTGGCCCATGTCCTTTTCTAAAGGAGGTATGATTCCAAAATCCCCTCATAAGTTTACATATGTAATATTAGAGTATCATAAGTTTCTTACAAAGTTTAGCTTACAAAGTATCTTTCAATGCCTTGTTTACCGTTAAATTATATTAAAACTCTTTCATAAGTTATGTTGTTTTCAATATTTTTGCACTTAACTACAAATGTAACATCCCGCTCTGGCGCATTGAGAAAACTTATTATTTGAGGACACTTGCTCGCAAGTGATCTGGAATTTTATGATGCTAGACCATTTATACTTGATTATGATGCGATTGACAGATGACATGATGTGTTACTATTTGATGTCGACAGATGCTATTGACTCAATTTTATTGAGTGTGTAGGGTTTTTGACCTTGAGGATGCAGAGGCATCGGTAGAATCCCCTTGGACTCCGGACTGAGTCAGGGAGTGTGCTTTTTGGTTGATATGCTTACTATGATGTTTCATTTGATTTGATGATTTGATGTTGACATTTCTGACATGATTGTTGATGATGCAGGCTGACGATAGCTTGCTAACCAGACTCACATATGGAGTAAAGGGGCCACACACGATTTGCAGAGAGGTTGAGGGAAAGGGGTGGACAGCAGCCCTACCACCACCTGCTAGCACTCCCGCCGTGGCCCGAACTGTAGGTTAACGATTACCTAGTTCGAGAGGATCCACGATGCCATGAGGGAAGATTGCGACAGTCGCTCACAATGATTCTAAGGGGCGTGCAATAAGGCGGGGGCCTTATTCCTTAGAACCCTTAGTCTCCCACAAGTTCACCCGGCGGAGTATTGACTCCAGGGGTTATAGATGTCTACCAATCAGTCCAGTTGGCGAGTGGCACCCTTGGAGAACGTGGTGCATCCTGAAGGGCACATCGCATAAAAGAAACTCAGTTGGAAAGTCGCACCCTTGGAGCACGTGGTGCATCCTGAAGGGCACGTCGCACAAAAGAAATTCAAGAGGCAAGTGGCACCCTTGGAGCACGTGGTGCGTCCTGAAGGGCACGTCGCAAGAATGTGGAGAAAGGAGTGAGCCTAAATAGCCCTAAAACCTCAACACCTGAATAAATCCTTAAAACAATTCCCCTAACCTGGCGTCGCCAGTTCAAAAATTGAGCCCTATGTCAAAAAAAACATAATTCAAGAGTATACATTAAATATTCATTACCCCTAGGATGATTTTCAACCTCCACCTAATCTGAGGAGTTTCCTTCCTTAATTAAATACATAAAACAATTTCTCCATCAATTGAATTCATAAAGTAATTCCGTCCTTAATTGCGTACATAAGGCCTTTCCCCTTCCGAGTAATAAGCTTGATAATTTAGTAAAGGTACTGCTGCTTCGCCCTAACATAATAATCAAAACTTAACCATCTCCTAATAACAATGCCAATATATTCCAGCTCACAGTAGCTATGCCATGCAAATAACATTAGAAATTTATTCCCTGCTAAGCTAGCTCTAACAATACAAGTGCTAATAACAATATTAAACAAAAAAAAAACCCACTTAAGCTAATGTGAGTCTTCATAAAGTTTGTAGGGTAAAATAAAGAGATTAAATAAATTAAATCAATTAAGGAGGGGTTGTAAATTTGAAAAGAGGAAATTAGTTAGTTAACTAAAGGGAGTTAAAAGAAAATAGATATACATATTATGAATTTAAAAAAAAAATAATAATAATAATAATATGAAAAGATGCTTAGGCGCATTTACCTTTTGAGTTTTCAAAAAAAATAAGAAATAAATAAATAAATAAAAGGGGGGAAAAACTAAAAAGAAAGGGGGATTTAGGGTTTTTGGGGAAAACCTAATGGGATTAGGTCCAAAAAAAAGAGGATAAAAGAAAGGAGAAGGGGGAAAGGAAAGGGATCTGCTATGAGGTATTGTTATGCTGTCAAAATTTCAATGGGACTGGTTGCTTGTGGGAGTTGGGGATTTCCCAGCTGACTTGAGTGGTAGCTCAGCCTTGGAGGCGAGCTGGGAAGCTAGGTACTATCTGGATTGTGTGTGGCCCCTTTGCGGCTCGGGGGGCTGAGGGGGAAGGAGAGTACCCCTAGCGTATGGATGAGAGGTACCGGTGAGTTCTTTATGGTCGGCACGAAGCAGGATTTCACGGAACGCGCGGACAAACCTTCGGAGGAGGCGAACAGGCAAAGGTACGCCCTTCGGTAGAATGAAAGACGGTGTAATAGTTATTTTTTACATAGTAGACTGTGGTTATGTTTTTATTTTATTTCCATGCTCAGGTCTGCATAATATTTTGATTCTCATTCTGGATGGCGTAAAATTATTCTAAGACTGTGTAAAATAGTTATTGGTTACCTTCTGGATTGCGTTGATGTTTTTATTTTTATTCTCATTGCGCTGGTTGCGTGAGGTTGAATCTCATTCTGTATGGAGAAATCTTTAGTCTACAACTGTGTAATAGCTATTGACCTCGTCCTTAGGCGAATCTGGACTGTGTGAATAAATATAAATTGGTTGGGGTTTATATCAGCGTTGTGGGTCAAAATTTCTCTGCGTTAGGGTTACACTTCCCGGCGGTGTTTTGTGATGTTTCCCTGCGTGTTGGGTTAAATTCGTCCTGCAATTTTTTATGCAAATTTCCCTGCATTAACATTTTCCCTTGCGTAAGACGCGTGAGCCAAGCATGCTCCCTGAGGGAGCTGGGCATCGTGTGCTTGCTTCTAGCGTTTTCATTTTCCACTCTCCAATTCCAGTACTCTATTCCGAGAGCATCACATGGATTATCATTATGTAGTCTGCACACGACCGGGTTGATAGAGAGATGTGAAATCATGGTATGTCACAGGAATGTTTCTGGTTAAACTTCTGGAAACCCTCATAAGAAAAATTGGTGTTGATCGTGTTACATCTTCTGCGTCTGGACTCATTTACAGGTAAGGAAAAACGAAAACAAAACCCACCATTACCAAAATGACTCAGTTTAGAGTGTTGCGAGAAGGGTAGTTTAGACTGTAAAGTTTACGGCTAGTCGCCATTATTCTCTTACTTCTGGGTTACGATAAAGATTGGCTGTATAGCGGTGATATAGCTCATTTTTCTTGTGTGCAAGAAAAAAAAATGATGATTACCATAATTTAGGTATCTACCCTGATCTTACTTTTAAAAAGCTTTTCTTTCTCCCTTGTTGGTCGAGCAAGACCCTCTTCTGAGCGATGACCTGAATCCTCTTTAACGAGGGTTTTAAAACTTACAGTGTGTTTTGCCATTGCCCTTCATCGACTCCATCGCCCACTGCACTCTGCTACCTGCAAGGAATTAGATGTTAACCCAACTCGGGATTCCCGTCACTCTGGGTAAGCTGCCAGGGAGTCGGTGCAATTAAATTGCCAGAGTGAAATGATTCTGTCAGCTAAAGGTAATCCGGTCGGTGAAGAGTTAATTTTGTTGGGTTAGATCAGCGTGGTTCTTTCGAGGCATTGTCCAAAGTGTCTTCAGCTCCACGCGCAATCTTAAACTCAGAATGTTCATTTTATGAAGATTGTGCTTTCCTTACAGCGCTGTTACATTAATTTAAATTAGCTGGGTTAGATCAGCAGGGCCGTAATCATTGCAACGTGGTTAGATTAGTTTAATTTCGCTGGGGCATATGGTTAATGTCTTGCCAGGTATGCTGACCTTTTTTTTTTCATTGACAAGAGTTACAATCAAATCAAATTGCCTTGCATACCCATTTACTGTGTATTCTATTCACAACCACCATGTATTTACCAGATTTTGTGATTACTCTAATCAAATTGCCCTGCGTTGTGGTCATATGACAGTTCGCCTGTGTTTTAATTGTTAATCATTTAAACAATATGAAATGCATTAAGATATAAACAAAGAGCCAAATATTGAATATTTAACTCTGCATGTGAGCTTTAAGATCAAATTGTTGTACATCAAATTATAAGAAAATATAAAGTTTTCATTATATATATTATTTAAAATTGGAGATGTATACTTTAAGATTCCTTATAGAAAAAATAATATCAACTACAATCTCTGTCAACAATAAATTGATGACAAAGGCATTAAATGTGAAATCCCCAAAGGAAGCATGGAGTGATAACAAACCATCGGTAGCAAATTTGAAAGGGGTTGGATGTGAAGCTCATGTTCAAATCCTCATATAGGGGGAATGCTCAAAGATCAATGCAACAGGAGCGCATTGTATTTTCGTGGGTAATCATGAAGAAATTAAGGCTATTGATTGTACAGGCGGTCCTAGTTATAGAAAGTTAGATATAGTCATAATACAATCTTCAATGAAATTGTCCACTACAATCCGAAAGTTATACATAGTCATAAACAATCAAAGACAAAGTGCAACAACTAATTAAAAAAATAAAAATTACTTTAAAACTGATTGAAGAATCTGCAACTTCATAATTACAGTTTCATGAAGATTATGAAAAAGGAATAGGTATGAAAAAAACAAAAATCAATATCAGAGTGCATTCACAGAACCAATAATCAAAGCAGTGAAAAAGAGTGAGGAAGACTGCAAGAAACGTAGCAAATTATGCTTTGGACATATCAGTTGTATAGCAACAAACATTGAACGGAGCCTTAGAATGCACACTTCTGAAAGTGATAAGCAGCACTTGATGAATATACGTCTGAGCAACAAAACTTAGACACTCTATAAAATAAAATCAGATGTATCGGAGTCTTTCAAATTATTTATAAGATGATGGAATTTTTTTTTTAAGTTGCAGAAGGTTTAGTTAAAAAGAAAGGTATTGATTACAATGAAACGGAAAATTAATAACCATTAAAGTTTTGTTAGCATTTGGAGTAATGTGAAAATTGTATACCAATCACAAGAGACTATTTGTTATTTTATTATT
>SNQJ01S0203536.1:0-10249 GCA_010110895.2 Picea sitchensis
TCAGGTAAGGATGAAAATATAGACTTAACATAAGCGATATATAATGTAGGAATTTAACAATTCAATGAGGATCAGGTCGCTCATAAAGAATTCTAGAAATGTCCAAAACATTCAGTGAAGATTTAAATATAACATTGTAACAACTATTCGTTTGACAACAGACGTAATACTTGACATTCAGACTTTCCAATGATTCTACAGTGACTCTAAAATCTACTATACAATACATTCGTAATGCAATAAAATTTAGATTATAAAATACCAGAAACCAAAGAAAATTGTGTAATGAAGATGCCTTCAAATCTTGTGTTCCTTCCCTTCCTTTGCATGCTAATCATAGAGACTTCATCGGTACCTCCCAACCAATTCTAGGGGTACTCTTCTTCCCCCTTATCCCCCTGAGCCGCAAAGGGGCTACACACAGAAAAATCAACAATCTAGCTCCAAGGATTTCCCTCGCAAGGAAGAGATTCCACTCTCTTACAAGTCTGGTAACCCCACTCTCACTAGTAAAACACAACCTAATATAAATTTGGCATCATAACCATGCTCAGAAAAATCGGACCCTTTTCCTTTCTCCAAAATTTGTTTTTATAGACTATTCTCCCTTGAAACATGTCCTTATGCACAGATAATTAACTTTTTAGTTAATTTTAATTTGTATTACTCACTCACACACTTTTCACATTCTCCCCAAGTTACACCAGTGATTACCAATTTTATTTTAATTAAAAGGGTCAAAAACCCTCACACCTCAATGTGTTCCTATTTTCACTCCTAGGTGTCCCTTTATTCCCCAGATTCTCATTTAAGGAGTGTTCCCCAACTAGATATTAGTTAGAGTTTAATGAGGAGTATTCTTCTAGTTAGACTAGTGTAGTTTGACTCTAGATCCTATTCTATGTACCACCAAACTTTCAAGTTATTATTTATTTCTATTTAAATTTCCTTTTTATCAAATCCATGCACACATGTGCATTTTATTAAATCTTTATCTCTTACCACCCCTTTTCCTAGTATTATATGTATCCCCACTTTAATATTTTAGATATTTCCCAAATCAAACTTAGACTTAGACCAAATATTAGACTTAAGCTTTGTCTCTTGTTAGGATTCTCAACTAATAATCTATCATTTAATTAATTATTTAATCCAACAAGGTCTATATAATTCGATGTTTTCCTAGGCCATCTAGATTTATTGACTCAAGTTTAAACATGTGAGGTTCCCTTCAAGCTGAAACTCCATGATCCAAGGGTGTCACTTTCCTTATACTTGTTTTGGAAGTCATCCGACCCCTTGGAGTCAACACTCCACTCGGTCGACCTTGTGAGAGACTAAGGGCTTCTAAGGAATAAGGACTCCTCCTTATTGTGCACCCCTTAAAAATATTCATGAGTGACTCTCTCAGTCTGCTCTCATGACATCGTCGACCTCTCGAACTAGGTAATCATTAACCTACAGTTCAGACCATGGTGGGAGTGCTAGTAGGTTGTGACAGGGACTCTTCCACACCTCTCCCTCAATGTTTGGTTTTATGTGCATGGACCTTCTACTCCTTATGTGAGTCGGATTAGCAAGCATCATCAAGTCTGCATCAACTGAAAAAACACTATCAATAATTTCATATGCATGAATCATACTATAATCAATCATACATCTTTTGTGCATAAAATTAAATACCCAATAATTAAAATCCACTCTCTGACTCAATCCGAATTCCAAGGGAATCCATCAATTCCATCAGCATCCTTAACCTGTCGTGTTTCCAGCACACTTAGGATGACTCGTCAAAATCATATGTCAATATATATACATCAATATAATCAATAATCCATAAACCTCAACATTATCATATATAACCCATAATCTAAATGAAATCACAATGTTCCATACACAAATCACTTTCAAGTGAGTTTCCTCAAGAAACAAGTCAATAATAGTGTGCTCAGTAAAGGAGGATGTTACATACACCCCCTCTTGTTTTAAACTTCATCCCAAAGTTTGTATAGTACAATATAAAAAGAAAGTAACAAATGTATTTGGCATAGATCTATATGTCTAAATCTATCAAAACAAGGAAATTGTTGACACATCTCATATGTGTCCTCCCAAGTAGCCGAGTGTGGACTATAATTGTCTCACTGGACCTTGACCTGATCGGTTGTTCGACGTCGTAATTGTCGAATGAAATGGTCCAGAATGCGGATACTGACATGTTCGGCATCGTAGAATCCTCATTTGACACTTGCAAGGAACTCATGTCAATAACATGCAAAGGATCACTAATATAATGTCTCAAAATAGATACATGAAATACATCCTGCATCAGCCTCAAAGAATCAAGAAAGGCTAGTCGATAAGCCATGGTCCCTTCTTTTCCACAACTTCGAAAGGTCCCACAAATCTAGGAGATATTTTAGCACCCTTTCCAAACTTGATTTAACTCTTATGCGGTTTTACCCGCAAGAAGACTCTATCTCCAATTTCATAACTATGGTCAACACGATGTGCATCAACATAATGTTTTTGTCAATCTTGCGCTTCTTTAATCCTATGTCTTATTGATTGCATCTATTCTTCCATTTCTCGTATCACTTTTGGTCTTACTAGAATCTTGTCCTCGAGTCGATCCCAACTCAACAGCGTCCGACACATTTTCCCATAAAGAAACTCAAACGGTGCCATCTTAATCTTACTTTGATAATTGTTATTGTATGCAAACTCTATTAGTGGTAAGAATTATTCCCAATGTTTATGTTGGTCCATTACATACATACATAACATATCCTCCAAAATCTAGTTTTTTATTTTTGTTTTCATGTCTGTCTCTGGGTGATAAGTTGTGCTAAAGTTTAATTGTGTTCCCAAAGCCTCTTGGAAACTAGTCCAAAATTGTCCTATAAACATCGATCCTCGATCAGATACGATCTTTCTTGGTACTCCATGTAATCTGAAAATATCATTAATAAATACTCTAGCTATGTCTGGAGACTAATACGTCGTATGCATAAGAATAAAGTGTGAACTCTTTTTCAGAGTGTCAACTACCACGAAAATCGAGTTGTGTATTTTTGTTGTCAGTGGAAATCCAATTATAAAGTCCATCGAAATGACCTCCCATTTCAATTCTAGAATATCATGTAGATGTAACAATCATGTTGGATGTCTATGTTCAACCTTCACTTGCTAACATTCTAGATATCTAGCCACATATCCAACTATGGTTGCCTCCATTCCCTTCTAGAAGAATAAAGGCTTAAGGTCTGCCTTCATCTTCGTGACTCCCGGATGAGACATGTATATTTCTTGATGTGCTTCATTCAAGATCAAACTTCTTAGTTCTTCGTTAGGTGGTATGTAAATTCTTCCATTAAACCTTAACAATCCATCGTTGTCTAGTGAATAACCTTCATACTTTGATACCATCATGGTATCTTGTCCAATATTATTCTTAACTTCTTTATACCAGTCATCGTCGATTTGTAGAGTTAGAATCTTTTCTTGAAGATTCCTCTGAAGAGGTAATACTGAAAATATGTTTGGTCTTTGACTCATCGCATCTACCACTCGATTCACAGTTCCTTTAATGTAAGTAATTTCAAAGTCATATTCGCTAATTAATTCTAACCAATGCCTTTTTCACGCGTTTAGGTCACTTTGTGTAAAGATATGTTGCAATCCACAATGATCTGTTTTTAATTCAAATTTTTGTTCAATTAGATAATGTCTCCAAACTCTCAAGGAATATACAATTCCAAAAATTTCCATGTCATGCGTTGAATAGTTCTCTTCATGTTTTCTCAACTTCCTCGAAATGTAAGCGATTACTCGACTGTCTTGCATCAAAATTCTGCTTAAACCTTCCTTGGATGCATCTGTGCATACTAAGAATTCCTTGTCCATGTCGGGGAATTTTAGTATCGGTTTTGTTGTCAGCAACTCCTTAAGCTTTTGAAATGCTTTCGTGCATTTCTCAGTCCATACAAACTTCTTGTTCTTCTTCTACAATTTCGTGATCGGATTTGCTATATTTGAAAATCCTTCGACAAATCATCGGTAATATCCTGCTAGACCCATAAAATTGAATACTTCTTGTACGTTAGTTGGTGCTGTCCATTCCATAATGGCCTCCACTTTCATTGGATCCATAGTGATACCTTCACCAGATATGATATGTCCCAAATAATGAATCTTCGATTGGTAAAAGGAGCATTTTGATAGCTTCCCATACAATTTGTTTTCTCCTAGGAATTACAGTACCAATCTCAAGTGTTCATCATGATCTTCCATCATCCAAGAATAAATCAGTATGTCATCAATAAAAACTTTAAAAAACTTTTCCAAGTATTCACGGAACACCCCATTCATCAAACTCATGAATATCCCTAGGGCGTTTGTCAATTTGAATGGTAAAACAATAAACTCATAGTGTCCAAATATCATCTTAAAAGTGGTATTAGGGATATCTTCTTCTTTAATCTGTAACTGGTGATATCTTGATCTCAAGTCAATATTCGAAAACTCCCTTCATATGATCAAACAAATCATCTATCCTTGGCAACAGATATTGATTCTTGATCGTAGCTTTGTTCAACAGACGGTAGTTAATGCAAAGTATCCACGATCAATCCTACTTTCTAACAAATATCATTGGCGCACCCCACAAAGACACACTTAGACGTATCAATCCCAAATCCAACAACTTCTTCAATTGCATTTTCAACTCCTGCAATTCAGGTGTTGACATCCGGTAAGGCATTCTCGTTATCAGTTCAGTTCCCGATTTCAAGTCTATTGTAAACTCCAACTCTCTTTTTGGAAGTAAACTGTGTAACTCTTATGGAAATATGTTGGCAAGCTCTTGTACCAAAGGAAGGTTTTCTAGTCCTTCCTCCTCGCCATTCTCATTCAGCGCTAAGATTGCATATAATTTTCATCCCTTGTGCATACTCTTCTACAATTGTAGGGAAGAAATAAACCTCAAGGACACTCCCTGGTTTCTTCCGACAATTACCCTACTTTGTCCCAAATCATTTGTCAAGATTAATTGTTTTGTCTTATAGTTAAGTATCACATCATGTGATTCCAACCAATCAATACCAATCACTATGTCATAAGATCCTAATATCATGACATAAAGATCTACCTTTGTCACAAAGTCTCCCAAGTTAAGGCTACAGTCTGTAACCTTTCCTCCAACCTTATGTTTGGCACCTGATGCCATTTCTACATATTTGAACTTGTCTTGCTCGACTGCCTTTACCTTAATTCTCTTCAGTGCTGCACTAGAGATAAATCTCTCTATAGCACCTAGATCTATCAATACATTGTAATTTTGGTCTAAGATTGTACCAGACATATCTAGCATAGTGGATTGGTGCTTAGCCTAGCAGTTGTTCACCACTGCATGTATCATGTGGGCCTTGCCCAAATCTCCCATTGTAGTGGGTCCTGATGATTCGTCTGCTCTATCCTTCTCAATCAGACAGTCTCGTTGGTAATGTGGCTCACCACATGTCCAACATCCATTCTTAGATCCAGTGCTCCTGGTTCCCAAAGTAGAATTTGTTGATCTAATAGTCTTTGATCCCGGTCTGTTCTACTAAAAAGGCCCAAACTATTGTTGACGATGATGTTGTTGCTATGGTGGTCCTCTGTAAGGAGTTCTCTATTGAGGAGTCTGTCATTGAGGTGTCATGAACATAGGTCCTCTAGGCATGTCTCGATGCCCTGAAGCATGTCTATCTTGTGTGTGATGTTGTTGTGCTCTTGATGTCATCTGTCCATTCTATCTAGAATGAGTCCTGCCCTGACCACCATTGTTCAGTTCTTCCTCATCTATGAGGTCCTTCTGAACTGCATCGTATAATGAATGAGGCATTAGGATTAGTACCTTTGCATGAATAATGAAGTTAAGGCCAAACAAAAACTTGTTGACCTTTAACTTCTCTCTGTTCATATGTGGAGCATACCAAAGTAGCTCCATGAATATGGACTCATAATTTGGCACCATACAACTACCCTGTCGTAAGGCGTTGAACTCATTAAGTTGATGCTCAATGAATTCCTTGGACAAGTACCTCTCCCGAAACCATTCCTCAAACAATTCCCATGACACATCTTCAACGGCCATGTTTAGTTGAGGTAGGAGCATCTTCCACCATAGAAGAGCACTCCCCTTCAGCTGAAACACTTCCATGCGGACTTTCATTTTGGAGGTGTAATCACGAAGTGTGAAGCACATCACCATGTTCTCCAACCATGCCTCAGTGGCTAAGTCATCTGTGGTACCCATGAACTTGGGAAACTTTACCTTCTTGAGTTCTTGGTGTACACTACCAATACCAAACGGAGTGTGTTGTGAACCCTCATTGGGTACAGACAATCTACCCTCATCTCGGTCCAGGCGGTTCATCAACGCCCCGGACATCCTCTGAAAGGATCTCATCAAACCTACCATGTCCCCCACAACAACATGTTCTGGATCATTGTTCTTCTCCTCTCCCTGGGGATTAGACCCTTCTAGCATGGGTACTATCAAAGGTGTCATACCTCTTCCTCCAACACCATTTCGTCTACTTCCCCTGCATCCTCTAACCATAATTACCTCCAAGAACATTTTCAGATTTTTATTACTGATCTAACTCAAGAATTAGTTTAACACAGTGGATGGCGTAACGGTCTAATGTCGCAAGGTTGAACATGCTCTGATACCATGTGTAACAGCCCCTCTGTTGCTTCACATAAGTACTTGAGAAACAATAAGAGATATTTTTTTTTCAAACATTCATAAACATCATCAGATCAAGAGAAACATTATAGTAACATACATCAGTAGTACACATTCTACTTCTTTCATTCCATTGCACAACCAGATTTAGATATCACTTTAAGCATGAAGGCTCTGCCACATCACATAAGATGAAATACAAAACTACCCACCCAACCTATCCTGAAAGGTTAGGACATCCAAGACACATAATCAATGTTGAATTCTAGGATTCATCCAATTGATCTTGACCATTTAAGGTCTCAAGACTGGTGACTATTATGAGGAACAAGGAAGTGTCTAATTCCCATATTTTCAATTCATTCAAATTCAATATAAATTTCGATGTTCTTAACCACCTTTCTTCAACATGGAAAATATGGTAGCAGATCATTTCATCATAACATCAGTACATACTATTCAATAATTCATCACCTTACTCATTAAATGACAGGAAGAAATTTTAGTAAAATCAAGGCAATAACCTTAAACAGTAAAACAGAGTTCCCTTAAAATCCATCTATCATTTGTGACAGTTTCAAATTACTTAAGTTTTCCTCAACGTGTGACACCCTACAGGGTACAACCAAGTAGATAGGTATCCAATCTATATTACAAGTTAAAAGAGGAAAAGAACAACAGAGAAAATCTCTCAACACAAGGTAGAAACTATAAGCCTACTTTGTACTTTACGAACTAGTTGATACTGAAGAAAATGAACATGTATCTGAAAGAGGGTATGTTCTAAGAACGAGTTAAAGTTATGTAAGAACCCTGAAGCTTCTATTCTAGTAACACAGTGCAACACCTCCAGAGTCAATCCCAGAAGTAAGTAGATGGCTCCATGAAATCCCAAGGTTCAGACGATACAGCACCCGAAGTGCACATAGACCCTCTCAAGTCGGGAAGAGGTCATAACTTTCAGAAGTACAAGCTCAAGAGAGATAGTGTAAACTTTACACAAGGGAAACGCAAGTGTGCCCTTAACAGTTAGATTCCAGAGCTTAGGAGGGATGCGCTAAGGAGCATTGAAGTTCAACTCTAAGTCAAGCTCGGGAAGAACATCATGCGTAGGGTTCTAAAAAGGAAATCAAGAGTTGAAAACCCTTCGAAGGAATTAATGGACAGAATCTGAAAATGAGGATTCAAAATCATCACAACCGTTCAATCAGACAGGAGATGTGCACATGTTAAACCTTAAGGCCTTTATGATTCGCTTCTTCATTGGATCCGAGATAAAATACCCTAAGAGATTTCTGAAGTTCGAAGCTACGAAGTGATCTACATTGTAGATCATTGAGTGATTTCTAACCGTTGGATACGCAAGAGAAAGCTACATTGGTCGTTAGATCTGGGATTTATAAAGGAGGACTGTCGGATCAGCATCCAATTAAGTCTCGACCATCAGATCTTAGTAAGGGTAGATCAACGACGGGGATCCATTGTAGAAACATAGGGTTGAGTTAACGATCGCACCAGTTCAGGTTTTGCAATCCACATAAGCCGTCGATCTTCACCAACAAATAGATCAACGGTTGGCATCAATCTCACTATCAATGAGTAACTTCTATTGTAGAAATCAAGAAAGGGTTTAAACATCATGCTAGTCGAGACTCCGCAATCCTTCCTAGACATCTATCTTCACGATAGATTTAATCATGACCATTGAATTAGACCATCGATTATCACTCAAGGAGATGAGTCGAGGTCATAGCTCTTAGTCATACGAAGGGAGGACAAAGGCCCTTCGGGTTAGTTGAAAAGAAGTGTAGAAACCCAGAAGCTCTGAAGTCCCGAAGTGAAGTACAATCGTAGATCTGGTAATTGATTTTGTATCGTTATATCTATGAGCCTTCCTAATTTGGAGGTTTGGTAATTTGGGACAAAAAGGATTTATGGTGTTAAAGTTAAGGGACTCTCAAAATTTCAGAGTAAATCAACACTGTCAAATGATTGGGTACACATGTTTGTAGATCCGAGCATTCGTTAAATCGTCCATTCGGGAGGTGGGGAGGAGTTGTTAAGGTGTAAAAGTCTTGAACTCCTGAAAACCGAAGTTAATCCTGACCGTCGTTGTCAGTAAAACCAGAACCGTCGGATGTGTGGGTTCGGTCTTTTTGAATTCAGAGGAAAACGAGAGTTGCAATAGCTAAAACTTTCGAAGCCAAGTAAGTGCCAAAGCGTCAAAACCCCATTCTCACAAACTCTATCTCAGTTGACGTGTCAACTACCACCTGTCAATTGATTTCGGATGACACATGGCACTCATTTTGGGTACTTTGATTACATCATCAATGCTAATTCAGGTGACACATGTCACTCTCATTGTTGTGACACATCATCGATTGTGACAACGTGGCTACCATGTCACTACATAAATTTTTCACTCTGGGAGAATGGAATCCAGAGTAACACAACTCTCCAAAGTATCGGAGCTCCGATGTTACTTCTAGTCATAGATCAGAGAAAGGTAAAAAGGATCGTTCATCTCTGAGTTAATTAGGATTCGACTCTCTGGCTAAGTTAAGAGATAAAATTTAAGGAATACGAAGACCTTGAAGTTTCGAAGTTCCGAAGTCAAGGAGATCCATAGATCTAGCGAACAATAAGGACCGTTATATTAAGTTGTTTAAAAGTTCTCAAAGGAAGGTGGTTGGGTAGTGTAACCTACAACTGTCATTTATCTCATCTTAAGACCAAGTTCGGTCGGTTAGAAATTTGGGATAAAAGGAGTGTTGAGTTTAAGAAACCTCTGGAACGTCGGAGTACCAGAGCCTTGATTAGTGCCCTTTTGACTAGCACTAGGTTCTGGCTCCAAGTCACATGCATAACTTTGGTTATGAAAAGGGCTAATGCACAACGAGTTAAAGTTAATTCCAAAGACTTTAAAAAAAATACACAGATACTGCAAGTTATTATTAAATTGGGTTTTATTATGATTTTGACAGAAGATCCTCAGATAATTTCAGATTTAAAACAATTCTCCATAAGTCCATAGTACAACAACATTGAAGAAAAAAACAATAGAGGTTTCCATGATACTAAATCCACATTTAGAGTGCAACCAATAAGATTCCATAGAATGGATTGATTTAGGCTTCATTTAAAAATCAACAGGGATCCCATCACGTGATTGGTTTGGTTTTAAATGAAAATTCAACTAAAACTCTTATCATCATAATTCAAGTAAGGATGAAAATACAATCTTAACATAAGTGATATATAATGTAGGAATTTAACTATTCAATGAGGATTAGGACACTCATAAAGAATTTTGGAAACGTATGAAATGGTCAGTTAAGATTTAAATATAGCACTGTAACAATTATTTGTTTGACAGCAGACATAATACTTGATATTCATACTTTCCAATGATTCTACAGTGACTCTAAAATCTATTGTACAATACTCTCGTAATGTAATAAAATTCAGATTATAAAATACCATAAACCAAAGAAACCTGTGTAATGAAGATGC
>SNQJ01S0203538.1:0-16655 GCA_010110895.2 Picea sitchensis
TTGGATGAAGCATGGAAATATATGATTAAAAACACCATTGAACCCCCCAAAAAATTTGAAAATTTTGAAAATAAATGAAAAAACACAGTTGAGAAAAACAAATTGCACAATTTGAAAATAGATGAAAAGCAAGTATTTAAAAAAAAGTGGAAACATTATGTATGAGAAAATTTAAAATATCAAAAAACCACCTAAAATGGGAGGGGGGGTGCTATTGGTAGCACCATTTTTAAAAATGAGGTAAACAACTTGACCCCCCCCAAAACGAGAACTCTTTAGAGTTCTCATTAAGTTGGTAACTATGTTGAAGTCCTAGGATGGTTTCTTTTGATTGGAATGATCTTGTAGAGCCTCGACTTCCTTCTCTGCAAGGATCCTCTGCAAGTATTTTATCCTCCTCGGTTTGACAAGCTTTGGGTTCTCCCAAGCTTGTGTCAACTACCAGTGAGTTGTGAGATTTCGTTAGAAGTCTTGCATGAGAGCCTTGGCCTACCCCATTATATGTTGCTTAGAACGACATCCCCCCGAGTCTTGTTTAGGAGCTTTTCCAATCTCTAAAAAAGTGAAAAGATTGTCGAGTGAACTTGTCTCTTTCACACTCATTAAATGGATTTGAAATGACGTCTATTTGGTGTAAGTTTAACCCTTTTTCGGACCAAGTAGAATACTTATGAAAAAAGAATACTCTAGTCAACATTGGCTAGAAGAGTTCTCCTCGGTATTATTTTATACTTTTTTGGGCCTAGGGGACTAAATATATGAAAAAGGACATTCTTTGGAGTTAAGTTGTAACCGCATTCCATCTTCCTTCTTGCAGTATTGAGCATATAGTCGGTTCTCGCTTCCTCGTTATAAGCCTCTTACCTCAGAAATTTGCATCACTAGCCAAGCAAAGCCTTGTTTATATCCTTTGCAGCTTGACACCTTGTACCCTAAGAGGAAACATCCCCCCAAGTGGCCATGCCCCGCATGCACTTCCTTGCATTGAGCATAGGTATGTTCCATTGTTTGGGGCTAGTTGTTTACTTGCGACACTCGTTTCCTCTCTTGTATCATAACATTTCTTTTCCTATGAAAAAATAAAAAAATATGGGCAGGAAAAGAATATTATCTCATATCGACAACAATTGTGTTGCCTTTGAACAAAGCACAAAGTTTTCAGTCCAATATCATCTGAAGTTTGGGTTTAGCATGACCTTAGAAAGTTGAGCTCATTACTTAGAGTTTCCTCCTCCGACTGGTTATTCTTCCAGTCCCTATGGAGATTTTGTTGATGCCTCCTGCATCATGAAGTTTTATCATCAAGTCTATGATGCCTGAGTTATCCATATGTCTCATGCTCTTGTTCAAAGGAAGTCCATAAGCGTGTGTCGACCATTTCTCCAAACTCTTGAATTTGCATGTTGGCCATACCTTCAGTGTGTCTCAGAGTCACATGAAGTTGTAGTCCTACCATCCACCCTGGTCCTACTTTCATTATGGTTAGGTAACCTTGAACCCAACAATCGACATCTCCTCATTGGTCACTGACTGAGGGGTTTCCATTATGTTCGGCGACAAGAAATCTATTCACACATTGGGATTCATGCAGTGTCTTGGTCACTGACTGGGATTCATGAAGATATTTTTATGATAAAAATGAATGCCAAAACCCTAGACATCCAAAAATCTAACTCTAGGAGATGAAACGCCAAAAGTCACGTGGGCCTCATTTGGGTAAGTTAGTACATTAACTTCTTGGGGTCATAACTTTTGCATATGATCTTCGTTTTAGGCGTGTGATAGCCTGTTGGAAAGGTATTTTCAAGAAATACACATTATTCCATCAAAATTTTACTTTGTCTACAGTTTGAGTGTGGCAATCCAAGAAACCTTTGTTTAGAGCCCCAAAATGGCCCTGGAAGTACAAAAAGATGTATTGACATGAAGACTTCCAAAATAAGCCAGTTGGAATAGGTGGGAGGCTACCAATATCCACCTGAATGTTCTGTAGGGATTAAGGATATTCTCGTAAGTGTAGAACCCACAATTACGAAGAAATTTCCCCATTACAGGTGAATGTGTTGAACTGAAAAATTGTCCAGATGAGCCAGTTAGAATATGGAACAGGTGGGTGGCCACCAATATCCACCTAGATCAATCCTCCCCCTTTAGGAAGAAATGTTCTCCATTGCGTTGAGTGCCCAGGGAAGAGGGGAAATAATTTTTTGAATCTGAATCTTGGTGAGTTGCATGCCCTATTGGAGAAGTTGCACTGCTTGGTCTGTGGAAAGCTATCATGAACTTATTGTTGGAGGCATTGAATCTGTTCCACCAACTTGTTGTCTCGGGTTTGACGGGGCATTGTGTAGGCACCATTGTAGGTGAAGAAACAATATCTTCTTTATCTTCATCAGTTTGTTTTGTTGGATAGAAGGTGTTGAGGTTGCATTGGTTGTAATGGTGTTTTGTGCATCCTTTGAACAAAATATGAAGATGATGAATTTTGTAGTCTAAGAGATTACCTTGCGGCACTGTTTTGGTGGAATAGTAGTCAGAAATACCTCTGGTATCCTATAGAGATGACCTCCCAAAGAAATAATGAAACTATGGGGTCTAGACTCATAAACATCATGACATTTCCACATATATGGTTGGCCCAAAACAACATCATAGAAATCAAGAGAGGAAACATCACACACTACCTCATCCTTGAAGGGATGGATGCCATAGGACATGCGACACTGCTAGATGACATGGAGATCTCATCCCTGGTGAAGCCACTCGATGTTCTATGGTTGTGGGTGTGGTGTTGTTGACAACACCAACTGTTTGATGACCTTAGCTGATATGAGATTTTTCTGGCTGTCATTATCAACAATGAAATGCAATGGGGTCCCCTTCACCCACATCTGTGAATTGAAGAGGCGATCCCCCTCTTCAAGATTTACTGGTTCTTCTATTTTAATTGTTGTGGCCATGACAATAGCAGTGGGGTTTGCGTTGATGATCTGTCTATTTTCAATATTTTCTAGATCATATTCTGAATCAGGGTTCAGCTCTGTGTCTTTGACCTTGGCCACCAATGACTGTTTCGAGCGACATTCATCGGTGTTGTTCCAGGGAATTTTGTGGAAGTCACACCACTTCCTAGTGTCATTATTCGTCTTTCCTTTAACCTTCTTTTCCCATGTATTGGACTAGTTTTCTAGAGGTTGTTGGTTAGGGTCGTCTTTACCATGCTTTGGTTGTTGCATATTTGCAGACCCAAATTCCCATTTGTTCTGGTGCCTAAATTTCTGCTAGATTTTGATAGCATATCGATAGGTAGCTCCCAATGATGAGATGTTTAGGAAATCCATTTCGGTTTGGATGTACCTATGCATATCCCCATGGTATTTCAGAACCAAATGTCGCTCAGAGTCTTTGATACCTAGCTTGGTGTGCAAGGTATGGAAAGTATTTATGAACTCCGACATTGTTTAGATCTTCTCTTGCTACAGTGTGGTCCATCTCATGTAGTGGTCTTGATAATTATCAAAAAGGTAGTATTGATCCTTGATCACATCCACAAAAAAATACTAAGTGGGATCGACCCCATATATTCCAGATTCCTCTATGGAACTTTGCTCCCAATAAGTTTCCCACAATGTTTGACATGGGGGAGAGCCTTGAGGAGTGCGAAGGTGATCTAAGTTCCCCATCGGAAAATTTTTGAACAAAGAAATAACCTTCTAATATATTTAACCATTTTTCTAGGGCATCCGCATCTATCTGACCTTCAAATATGGGAATATCAAAATTAACTTGTACCTTGAAGGGGGAGGTTCCTCCAAAATGGTTACTTGATGAAGATGTGTTTGTTGTTATCGACAGGCGTTGAAGGATGTGTGAAAAATTATCCATCATTTCGTCCCTCTATCGCACGAGATCTTGCTCAAGCAACGTACTAATATAATCTTCTTCTCCATCGTTTTTATTTTCTTCCTCCATATAGAGTTTCTTGGGTATGCAAGAGTGATTTTCCTCAAGAGAGACAAGCTCGAGACCCAACTGCCTATACTTAGACCTCGTTGGGGACATGCGCTGAAAATGATCAAGAGAAGCCTGCTTTGATACCACTGATCCAGATTATTTTCGCAACGAAATGAAAGAAGAGATATTACAATGAAATACTCATTAAATTTTCTAGAAATAGAGAAATACAACAATACTTGATTTCTATTAATGAAATAATTGTAAAGAGATTGTAAAAATATAGAGTGCAAGAATCGCTAGAATGGTGTCAGCTTTATCTCTGAGAAGAGATGTGACGGCTACGCTCATTCCCAAGAAGATGATTACAATGAGGCTCTGAAGGCCTTTTTATGATAAAAATGAATGCCAAAATCCTAGACGATGAAACACCAAGAGTCATGTGGGCCCCATTTGAGTAATTTAGTACATTAACTTCCTAGGGTCATAACATTTGCATACGATCTTTGTTTTAGGCGTGTGATAGCCCGTTGGAAAGGTATTTTATATAAATAAACATCATGCCATCAAAATGTGACTATGTATACAATTTGACTATGGAAAGCCAAGAAATCGTTGTTTATAGCCCCAAAACGGCCCTAGAAGTACATAAAGATGTATTGACATGAAAACTTCCAAAATAAGCTAGTTGGAATAGGTTGGAGGCCACCAATATCCACCTGGATGTTGTGTAGGGCTTCAAGACAACCCTATAAGTGTGGAACCCACAATTACAAAGAAATGTCCCCATTACAGAGGAACATGTTGAACTAAAAATTGTCCAGATGAGCCAATTGGAATATGGAATAGGTGGGTGGCCACCAATATCAACCTGGATCATCTCCTTCCATCGACATCAACTCATCTATTCTATAAATGAGACCTAGATTCCTATGAGTACCTATAGGCTTGCATTCATAAGTGGTAGTTTTTCCCTCCATCGACAGTTGGGAATACATCAATGTCTCTTGATCGAGGGATTCTTCAAGTTTTTCACCTCAACACTCGTATTTACACTTGTAAGAATGTACTCGGTGCCTTGATACCTACTTTCATTATCGCTAGGTTGTCTCGCATTTGTTAACGATATACCTTAATGACTGGTAATCAAATGAAGTCTCATTGTGTTCGACATCAAATCCTCTATTCACATGATGTAGACTTGCACCTTCAACAGATAGTGTAGAAGACCTCCAACTTATAGTAGCAACATTCCTATTCTATTGTTGTCTTTCATTGGACCAGTACCTATAAGACTTTTGTGATCATGGGAGATTAGATTGTACTACATTGTAAACAGATATCTTCAGATTGATTTTGAGACTGGATTCCACTAGGCCTTGTTCGTGACTATGACAGCCTATGGTATGTGTCTACTTTGTATTTCCTATTCATGGTCATGAACAACTATTTGGTATATTTCCACATGGATTTGCAGTGTAATTCAAATTGGAAACCATGTGTACAAATTCATTGTGGATTATAATATTCTCATGAGTAACTAGCACTTCCAGCTTAGTCTCCATCACTCCACTTTTGGGAATTAAAATGTATTTCGGCCATCGTAAATACTCCTCTGACCTCACACATTAGGGGACATATGTTATAGAAAATGTTGCCTCACCCCATGCAACTTGCTTGGATGGCCTTTCCATTTCCATATACAGACTTGAAGCCCCCTTTTTACCTTCTAGAGCAAAAAAAAAACATTTTCCCACATATACATGCCCTACCAGTTAGACAACAAGCTTATACGTAGGTTGCTCCACTACAACCCATGTACATAAGGTTTGGTGCTCAAAATTAAAAATTATGTCGGGTTTCCATGTCACGTCACGAGATCCATGATCCTTGACATTCCATATACTGGAAAATATTTGAATTGACCCTTTAGTTCCATTTGAGGGCTATAAATTGAGCCATATCCAAGCCTTGAAAAAGAAGAGAATTCAACTTTTGAGAGAAGAGATACTCTAGAGAAATTTCGCTTCATATTGAGTCTGCATCCCTTTATCCTTGAAAGTTTGAACTCATTGTTAAGCCCCCAAGATCTTCCTTCTTTATGATGGAGAACCTCATTGTCTATTTTATATCATCTTGCCTTTGGTAGAGGATTGAAGTGGTGGATATGCGTCGATACAAAAGTTTGTCACCTATATACTTTTGTTGATTATTTTAATAAAAATACTATTTTCTCATCCAATTGATATCTTGCAAATATTTGAATTATTATTCCATGGTCATATTTGTCATGTATGTTAATGGATTATGATAATATATATGCTAACATTCTAGATTATCACCATATGCTTGTGTATCTTGGTTTTTGAGGACAAGTTGCATGTATAAATCTTTAAGTTGTGTGTTTGACGATGGTCTTCATCGAACATCCAGACAATGTAGGCTCTTGACCTTGTCTTATTAACATTTTCATTTATATATCATACTTGGGATTATAGTTGATTTTTGCGTGTCATTCCGTCTGTTGTGGTTTACCACATGCCATAGAGATATTTTCCACGTAACATAATTAGCGACCATATTAGGGATTTGATCTTTTGTTTGGGGTTTGGAGTGTTTTTCTCCTTGACTTGCTCTCCGTTAGCCTGAGTTTCCTTGTCACACGATTTCTTGACAACCCGTTTTTACTTTGTATCTGATTTTCTTGGCTTAATCCTTTCCCTGGCAGTGTTTTACTATATATATGTGGTTTTTCCCTTGACAGACACATACATACACAAGCTATCCTTCTCTAGGGCACGTCCATACATGAGTTTTGCTCAAATAGCCGCGTACATCAACTCTTTAGGCCTACTTGATGAGTTTGATGTTTGTTGGGTGAGTTTGGTTGGTTGTTAAGTCTTCTTGGGTCTCTTTCCTAACTGTTAAGTGCTTACAGAGAGATAGGAAACCTTCTTATTGTTGAATTTTTAGGCGATATTCTTTCTTATCATCTTTTTCATTGGTTGTCCTTGCACATTGGTCTAAGTGTTTTCTTCTTGGTATCCTGCTTGGCTTGTCTCTTTTTGCTTGCAGTGAGGTTTATGTGTGAAGTTGTTATTCAATCCTTGCATTTTCTTTTATTTATATCGAAAACACAAATTTTTTTTTTACTCATTTTGCATTATGGAATTTGCTCTTTTGATTATTTAGGATCTCGACACATGTGGAAAGATTGCATTTTATTGAAATTGTAGAAATTGCATTGAAAGTTGCATTTAAAATCTTACCATCTCTTGAGAATTTAATATTAGGACTTAGCAATAATTTTATGTTTGTTTCTTTGATATGCTGATTCATAATATCATCAGTTTCACGACCACACCTCTTGAGTAAAGAAAATCCATTAAAAGTAATGTTGATTAACCAAAATTGATTAGAAACGATTTTATTTCTCAGGGTACACAAACAAGCATAGGACATAGGGCCTTGGACTAGGATTTTGTGAGTAATCTTCTCCAAGGCTATTCAACTAAACATATGTGTCTGACCATGGAGTGGTGAAACCTATTTTGTAATTAGTGACATCAAGAGGCTCCGCTCACATCGGATTTAAGAATGAGGTCACGCAAAGTTGGTTGCATAGATATCCCTCTAATACCTTCTTAGCCTCAAAGATATTTTTGTGGTTCCATTCATATATGGGGATATTTCTAGTACTTTTACCTCCGTGAGAGGCGATGCTTTCAATATTTTGGGCTTTGTTACCCTGCCCATATGGTGGACCGGACTTACGACTGTTCGCTTGCGCATTGGTTATATTGTGATGACTCTAGTTGCTTGACATAGGTAACTACATAGCTTACTTGCAGGGGTTATTATGCAAGAACCTTGAGTCAGATAAGGGTCGGACAAACAAAACCTTTATGGAGGATTTCCTCTTCAGGGGGATCTGATCGACTATGTTGTTAAGCCCATGAGGGCCCTTATAACTGATTCTGATACCTCTAATCTTTTGAAGGGAGTCTCATGACCCTCTTGGGAGAGGCATACCTACTCTAGTGAGGGAGGCCCCTTTTCAGCCACTATATATTGTTTGTGTGCATTGGCCTTTTTTATTTACTTTGGTTTTCTCTCTGATTATTAGTTGGTCATAGGATTTTGTATTGTGTTGTGAGTTTTCATAGCTATGGTTAGTGGAGCCCCCGTGACTCCCTCAGTTAGCACTACTTAGCTCATGGTCTTTGCTCATTCCATGGGGATGAATCCTTTTGTATTTTCGACTGGTATGTCGAATCATGATACTTAGCCAATACCTTGGGCCTCTAATTCTTTTACGTTTGGTATACCAGACGTGTCTTCGCACTTGACATCCTCTGTCTCATCATCTTATGTGAATCCTAGTTTTGGGTCTAGTGGCATGATGCCTCCTTATTATCCCTTTTCAATTGGTGGGAGTCATATCCCTCAACTGATTGTTATGGTAGGAGTTCAAAATCCTCCTTCCTCTTGACCCAATCCTAGATTCACTTTTCCAGGATCGAGTGCTCAAATGGGCAGTATTTCTACCTCCTATATTCCTTCCATCTATCCTTCTTCCACTATGTTGATTCCTACAAACACTTTTCTCATGGAAAAATTCCCTCTATCCTCCAGTGTTTCATATGGAGGGAGTCATTTTTATAGTATGGGAAACCCCCTTCAAGGAGTTCCTTCATCTGGGGGAAACATATATCCTTGCCTAAGTAACCCTTGTCATGTCGCTCTCTCTTCGCTAGTGACTTCATCGATGATGATTACCTTACAACCCTTTATGAATCAGTTTGGAGGAGGATACTATCCTTTCGGACAGGGCCATGGTGTATACCATAACTCTTCTTGTCTGGAAATCTCTCAAAATCAATCTTTCCTGTGACCTTGGTCTCAGATGATGCAACCAGCCACTGCAAGTCATGTTGGAAACACAAGTCGAGACACTGCAAGTCATATTGAAATTATATCACCAACCTATGCTAGTCATGTTGGAGATAGGTCAACAACCTTTGCAATTCATGTTGAAGACCAAAAATCAACCATTGCATGTCATGCTAGAA
Source organism: Picea sitchensis (assembly GCA_010110895.2). Classification (NCBI taxonomy): domain Eukaryota; kingdom Viridiplantae; phylum Streptophyta; class Pinopsida; order Pinales; family Pinaceae; genus Picea; species Picea sitchensis. The sequence goes on from SNQJ01S0203538.1 coordinate 9,027, forward strand.
GCACACCTTTAGTCATTTCTAGTCACACTACACATTCATTACCAGCCTCTTCTAGTCATGTTGGGCATTCATCACCAACCTCTACAAGTCATGTTGGAGATCTTCTACTAGCCTCTGCAAGTCATGTTGGGAGCATGTCACCAGCCATTGCAAGTCATGTTGGGGGAATTCATATAATTGAGAAGCGTAGATGTATAGGACGTAAGACCAAGTTCCTTTGTATACTTTGCAAAGGTGATAATCTAACTCGTCTATGCCCTGCTACTGTCGTGGTACAAGAAGCACAATCCTTGTCTAATATCCCTTCAGGTCTTGAGTCGTATTTGGTTTCCCAACCTTCTAATCCTTCTTTGGTTGATACAGAGTTCGCGTCGATGCAATCTTAAGCTGAAACCACTTGTCTTTTGCGGGGTGATGCATCTCTTGACCATGTTGTCTCACATCTTGTTCAACCAGTGGTCGGGTCGATGCAATATTCAGCCGACACCACTCCTGTTTTGGGGAGTGATGCATCTCTTGACCATTTTGTCTCGTATCCTATTCAACCAATGGTTGAAAAAGTAGTTGTGCCAATGAAATATTCGATCAATCCCACTCTTCTCTTGGAGAGTGACAAGTCTAAGGAAGTGACATTGTCGATGCAATCTTCGGCCAATCCCACTCTTCTTTTGGGGGGTGATGCGTCTTTTGACCATGTCCTTAGCATTTCTAGTTCTAAATATTCTAAACATGGGAGCATTCCACTCTCTCCGAGTATGCTCCCTCCAAGTACTAGGATGGTTTCCTTTGATTGGAATGATCTTGTATAGCCTCAGTTTCCTTCTCTGCATGGATCCTCTGCAAGTATTTTATCCTCCTCGATTTGGAATGATTTGGGTCCTCCTAAGCTTGTGTCAACTATGAGTGAGTTTTGATATTTTGTTAGAAGTCCTGCACGATACCCTTATCCTCACCCATTGTATGTTGCTTAGAATGACATCCCCCCGAGTCTTGTTTAAGCTCTTTTCCGACTCTAAAAAAGCGAAAATATGGTCGAGTGAATTGTTCTCTTTCACACTCGTTAAATGCCTTTGAAAGGATGTCTATTTGGTGTAATTTTTACCCTTTTTGGACCAAATAGACTACTTACGAAAAAATAATACTCTAGTCAACATTGGCTAGAAGAGTTATCCTAGGTATTATTTTATACTTTTTCGATCCTAGAGGACTACATATATGAAAAGGGACATTCTTTGGAGTTAAGTTGTAACCGCATCCCAACCTCCTTCTTGCAGTATTGAGCCTATTCTTGGTTCTCTCTTTCTCGTTATAAGCTTCTTACCTCAACAATTTGTATCACTGGCCAAACAAAGCCTTGTTTATATCCTTTGTAGCTTGACACCTTGTACCTTAAAAGGAAACATCCCCCCAAGTGTCCATGCCCCACATGCACTTCCTTGCACTGAGCATATGTATGTTCCACTGTTTGGAGCTATTTGCTTACTTGCGACACTCATTTCCTCTCTTGTATCATAGCATTTATTTTCCTATGAAAAAACAAAAAAATATGGTCGGGAAAAGAATATTATCTCATATCGACAATAGTCATGTCACCTTTGATTAGAGAACACACTTTTGAGTCCACTATCATCCAAAGTTTGGGTTTAGCATGACCTTAGGAAGCTGAGCTCGTTACTTAGAGTTTACTCCTCCGACTGGTTATTCTTCCAGTCCCTATGGAAAGTTTGTTGATGCCTCCTGCATCACAAAGTTTTATCATCAATTATATGATGCTTGAGTTATCCATATGTCTCATTTTCTTATTCAAAGGAAGTCTATAAGCCCGTGTTGTCCATTTCTCAAAACTCTTGAATTTTCATGTCATCCATACCCTCAATGTGTCTCAGAGTCACATGAAGTTGGAGTCCTACCATGCACCCTGGTGCTACTTTCATTATGGGTAGGTAACCTTGAACCCAATAGTTTACATCTCTTCATTGGTCGTTGACTAGGTGATTTCCCTTGTGTTCAATGTCAAGAAATGTATTCACACATTGGGATTCATGCAACATCTTGGATTCCATTAGCCTTATTGGTGGTTTCCTTGCCTTTATCGACAATATTACTTATTGGTTGCTATTCAGAGGGTCTTTTTCATGCACTACTTGCATCAGGTGCATGCGAAAGACGTAGAGGGTCATTGGTTCATGAACATCCTATTCATCTGAGCTCCTCCTAATCATCAAGCTATTTCTTTGTACCTCGTGTTGGCTGATGAGAGAATCCATAATTCTCTCCTTTCAACGAGTCTCCTTCCATCGAATTGAGCTCATCTATTCTAGAAATGAGACCTGGATTCCTATGAGTACATATAGGTTTGCAATCATCAATGACAGGTTCTCCTGCCATCGACAGTTGGGAATGCATCAATGTCTCTTGATCGATGGATTCTTCAGGTGTTCGACCTCAACACCCTTATTCACACTTGTAATAATGTACTCAGTGCCTTGATACCTACTTTCATTATCAGTCGGTTGTCTCACATTTGTTAACGGTATACCTTAATGACCGGTAATCAAACGAAGTCTCATTGTGTTCGACATCAAATCCTCTATTCACATGATGTAGACTTGCACCTTCGACGAATAGTGTAGAAGACCTCCATATTACAGTAGATTAAGAATTCCTATTATGTTGTTGTCTTTTATTGGACCAATACCTATAAGATTTCAGTGATCATGAGAGATCAAATTGTACTCCATTGTATATAAATATCTTCATATTTATTTTGAGACTAGATTCCACTGGGCCTTGTTCATGACTATGACAGCCTATGGCATGTGTCTAATTTTTATTACCTATTCATGGCCATGAAAAACTATTTTTTATATTCCCACATGGATCTGCAGTGTAATTCATATTGGCAGCCATGTGTACAAAGTCATTATGGATTGTAATATTCTCATGACTAACTAGCACTTCCTATTGAGTCTCCATCACTCCACTTCTGGGAATTATAATGTATTTTGGCCATCACAGATACTCCTCTAACCTCACACATTAGAGGGAATATGTTATAGAAAAATTTTCCTCACCCCATGCAACTTTCTTGGATGGACTTTCCATTTCCCTATCCAGACTTGAAGTCCCCTTTTTTACCTTCCAAAGCCAAAAAAACACATTTTTCCACATATACGTGCCCTACCAATTAGTGATCCAGATTTTATGAGAAGAACGAAATGAATACATATTATTAAAATATGCTTAACACAAAATAATAGAGATACAATAAAACTGGTTTTCTATTCAAGAAGGAAATAAGCTAGAACTGTAAAATGCAGTGGAAAACAAGCTTGTTGGAATGGTGGTGACTTATCTCTCAGAAGAGATGTGACGGTTGCACTCATTCGCAAGAGGATGATTACAATGAGGCTCTGAAGGCCTTTTTAAAAATAAACAGGAATGTCAAAAACCCTATAAATCCAAAAACCTAACCCTAGGAGATGAAGTGCCAAAAGTCATGTGGGCCCCGTTTGGGTAAGTTAGTACATCAACTTCTCGAGGTCGTAACTTTTGCATACGATCTCTGTTTTAGGTGCATGATAGCCCATTGGAAAGGTATAGTCAACGAGATTCATTTTATGGGCTCAATCAGAGTCTTTGGCTATCATTGAGAAGCTCGATCCCAAAAAACATTCATTTAGGCCCTCAAAATGGCCCCGAAAGTTAAAAACTGCTAAAATAGTAAATTGCCAGAAAACTGTTTTGAGCGAGTTGGAAAAGGTGGGTGGCCACCGATATCCACCTGGATCAATACTCCCTCCTTGGGAATCAATGGCCTCCATTGTTTTTAGTTCCCCCATCATATGAATAAATTTCTGCTCAATTTGTCCTCGAGTGAGCCACTTGCCTTGGTAGAGGAGTTGCCCTACTTTGAAAACTCGATAAAGCTGGATCCTTTGCTGTCGAGTTTCCTTGATCTGTGTGTCCGCAATCTAATCACTGGATTCCTATTGCATGCAGTCATGGTTGAGCTCTGTTGGTGTCAACTGCTCTTCTATCTCTGAGGTGTCCAATAAGGGTGGGAGATATGGCCGAAGGAGAGCCACGTTGAAGACTGGGTGTAGGCCAAGGAAAGGAGGAATGTTGAGCTTAAAATCATTTTCACCCACAACCTTGGTGATGGTGTACGACCCATAATGGAGTGGGTGAAGATTTTGATGGGGCCCTATAAGGCATTCTTTCTGAAAGTGAAACCAAACTTTGTCTCCCACCTGAAACTTATGTGGCACCCGATGTTGATCATGGCGTTGCTTGTACTTGTTATTAGATTTCTATAGAATATCTTGAACCTGTTGGAATATGTGCTAGATATGCTCAATGAAACGGGTGGCTTTGTCAACTTCTAGTGGAGCAGGGGACGAGTCGACCGAAGTGGTCACAGGGGTAGTGCAACATCCATGATTCCTAATGGTTGGAATCCCAACCCCACCTAAAAGGGGTTGTGGCCAGTTGAACTATGCAGGGATCGATTGTAGCTATGTTGGACATAGGGAAGAATCTCATCCCATGCGCGGGGGTGTTTTGAATTGTACATGTGCAGGATATGTACGATCATCAATTGACGACCTCAGTTTGGCCATCTGTTTGGGGGTGGAAGGCAGTGGATTTGGTGATCTTGGTATCCAACAATGACCAGAGGCTCGACCAAAATGTGCTAAGGAACTGAATGTCACGGTCTAAGATAATGGTTTGTGGGATTCCAAAATGTACCCATACTTGTTCAAAGAAGAGCTTGGCAGTGGCTTCTATTGTGATCTTCTTCTTGCATGCGGCTAGAATAGCCATCATGGAAAAGTGATCAACAACCACAAAACACAGTCATTTCCCCTCTTGGTGGACAGAAGGCCCGACATGTAGTCCATTGAGATGGATTCCCACGACTTGTCAGGAGTAGGTAGAGGGGTGTACAGGCCCTGTTTCTTAGTGGTCAGTTTGGCAATAGCGCAGGTGGTGCAGGACCTGATATACTTGTCGACATCCTATCGAAGTTTTGGCCAGTAGAAATGTTTCTGCAACACTATCGCTGTCTTTTAGAAGCCAAAGTGTCCTTCCACCCAACTGTAGTGATATTCCCAAATCAGCTTCGTGCGCTTGCTTGATGGAACACAAAGATGGCCCAAACGACACAACAACCCATCTTGAAGATGGAAATTAGCGACCACTGAATTGGAGCCCAACATTTGGTAGGTGGTGGAGAAGTCAGGGTCCGTCTCATAGAGGTGTGGCCATCTGGAGGTCTCATGGTCGCAAGATTCTAGCACCGTGGTGAGTGTTGCGACTAGAGGTCAGCTGAGGAAATCAACAACTTAGTTGGTACTTCCTATTTTATACATGATGTTGAGGTGGAACTGTTGTAAGTATGTGGACGACTTATGATGGCGGTCATTCTGAAATTTTCCTTGGGTCTGCATAAACTGTAGTGGCTTGTGATCAGTGTGGATGATTGTCTCCTTTCCAAGAATGTAATGTCTCCACTGGCAGCAGGTTTTCACAATGGAGTACATTTCTTTGTCGCAAGTAGGGTAATTACGAACAACGTATGATAGTGTCTCACTATGATATGCCACAGGGTGGTTGTGTTGAGTGAGAACGGTGCCCACAACATAGTCTAAAGCATCTGTCTCGATCTCAAAGGGATGTTGCAGGTCCAGTAATGAAAGTACTGGGGATGAGCACAAAATCTTATTCAAGTCATCGAAGGCTTGTTGTTGAGATAGGCCCCACACAAATATTTCCTTACTGCCACCCCTGGTTACTTGGATGAGGGCCCATGCGATATGAGAGAATCCCAACATGAAATTGTGATAGAAATTGGCGAGGCCCAAGAAGCTCTAAAGTTCAGTGAGTGTGGTTGGGGCTGTCCAGTCATGGATGACCTAGATCTTGACTGGATCCACATGCACACCATGTCGATCAACGATGTAGCCTAAGTAATGGACCTTTTCCATGCCGAAGGAACATTTTTCCAAGTTTTCATATAGTTTGTGTTGTCGTAGATTGTGTGGAACCTGCTGAATATGATGCAAGTGTTTTGCCTAAGTCTTGTTGTAGATGAGGATGTCATCCAGATACACCACTACAAAAGTATTGGTGAAAGGTCGTAGGATATCATCCATCATCCTCATAAAATTTGCTGGAGCATTTTTCAAACCAAAGGGCATGACCAACCATTCAAAAATACCTTCTTTTGACTTGAAGGTGGTCTTCCATACATCTGTTTGTTCTATTGGGACCTGGTGGTAGCCAGACTTCAGATCAATATTAATGAAGTATTTTTCCCCCGTGAGTTGATCAAGGAGGTCATCGATTCAGGGAATCGGGTACCGATTTCAGATTGTGATTTTATTCAGGGTCCAATAATCAATGCAGAGTCTTCAGGTCCCGTCTTTCTTCTGCACTAGCACGATTGGGCTCCCACAAGGCGATGATATGGGACGTATGTTCCCCTTGTGGATCAGTTCTTGGATCTGCCTCTTGATCTCCTCATTTTATAACAGAGAGCAGTGATAGACTGGCCCATTAGGTAGCGGTGCGTCTGGGGTTAGATCGATGGGATGCTTGACCTAGCAGTGCAGAGGTACCCTGGTAGGAGAGGCGAAGATATCTGAGTATTCTTCCATGACCTTATCCAATTTCTTCTGTTGTGTGGAAATATTGGCCATAGAGGCCCTGGATGTGGCTGCGATCTTTTTCTCACTCTGAGATCGAATCACGAAGAAGACAAATTTCTCGATCTGAGAGATGATCTTCCTGCATTTCTTGGTAAAGATCAAGGAAAGAGCACTAGGAGGGAATACCTCGGTATCCTATACAATTTCCTGTTGAAAGTAATAATAACACTACGAGGCCTAGACTCATATACAACATGATGTTTCCATAAATAAGGTTGGCCCAAAATAACATTACAAACTTAGAGAGGAGAAACATCACACAATACCTTTTCTTTGAAGGGCTTGATGTCATACGACAGTCGACACTATTGGATGACGTGGAGATTGTTAAAGTTCCTGCTATTATTAGGTTACTTTCAATTTACTAGATAAGAATAGCATAGATAGGATCACTGAGAGAAACACAATCATAAGAGTACACAAGCATTTATCCTGGGAAACCCTCAAGGGGAATAAAACCCAACAAAACTTCCTTAGTATAGATATCCAATACAATGCCAAGATAATGAGCCAAACAACATAGAAATTCCTCTCCCAAGGATGCTACTCTCTCTCTTTTCCTTCTTCTGACAACTGGTAACTGCAACTTCTTTCAATACTTTCACACTAGATGAGTGAGCTGAGTGTGTGTCTAAATGAGGTGCTGGCCTCTCTTATTTATACAATTCTGGCACCTGTGGAAGTGTCTCTTCACTGGCAGGGCTGACTTCTTCTTCTAGGTGGTTATAACCACCTTTAAGATATTATGGGGCCGACTTCTTATTTAGCCTATTACAATTAGGGTTTGACCAATCCGCAAAAGGGGATTTGGTGAATTACAATGCCCGACATGATCAATCCAGAAAAGGGGATTGATCTAATCAATAATAAATATATTTTATCTTTATCCACAAAAGGGGATAAGAATATTCTTTGC
>SNQJ01S0203539.1:11555-25012 GCA_010110895.2 Picea sitchensis
ACCATCATTGTGTTTTGTCCGATAAAACCCTCGACCTCTTTGTACCAGTCATCGTCACGCTGTAAAGTGAGAATCTTCTCACGTAGATTCATCTGAAGAGGCATCAATGAAAATATGTGTGGCCTCCGATTCAAATCATCCGCCACTCGGTTCACTGTTCCCTTTATGTAAGTAATCTCAAAGTTGTACTCGCTAAGCAATTCTGACCAACGTCGTTGTCATGTGTTTAGGTAGCTTTGCGTAAAAATGTGTTCTAGTCCACAATGATTAGTCTTTAGTTCAAATTTTCGTCCAACAAGGTAGTGTCTCCAAACCTTCAAGGCATATATGATGGCTAATAACTCCAAATCGTGCATCGCGTAGTTCTCCTCATGCCTTCTCAATTTTCTCGAAATGTAAGCAATTACTCATCCGTCTTGCATCAAGACTCCGCCTAAGCCTTCCTTGGATGTGTCTGTGAATACCAAGAAGTTCGCGTCCATGTCAAGGACCTTTAGTATCAGCGTTGTCGTTAACAACTCTTTAAGCCTCCGAAATGCTTCCACGCATTTCTCGGTCCAAACGAACTTCTTGTTTTTCTTCTGCAATTCTGTGATCGGATATTCTATCTTCAAAATCCCCTCGACAAACCGTCGATAGTATCTTGCTAAACCCATAAAGCTACGCACTTTTGTGACACTTTTCAGCGCAGGCCATTCCATAATAGCCTCGACCTTGGTTGGATCCATGGAGATACCTTCATCGAAGATGACATGCCCTAAGTAGTGAATATTTGATTGATAAAAAGAGAATTTGGACAATTTCCCATACAATTTGTGCTCTCGCAGACACTAGAGTACCAAGTGCAAGTGCTCGTCATGCTCCTCCGTCGTACGAGAGTAAATCAAAATATCGTCAATGAATACTTGGACAAACTTGTCCAAGTACTCACGTAACACCCCGTTCATCAAACTCATAAATACTCTGGGGGCGTTTGTCAGTCCAAATGGTAAAATAGTAAACTTTTAATGTCCAAACTTCATCTTAAATGTGGTCTTAAGGACGTCATCCTCCTTGATCCGCAACTGGTGATACCCTGATCACAAATCGATCTTGGAGAACACCATCGCACCCTTCATTTGATTGAATAGATCATCAATTCTCAGCAAGGGATATTGATTCTTGATCATGGCCTTCTTCAGTTGACGGTATTTGATGCAAAGCCTCCACGATTCGTCCTTCTTTCATATGAAAATAACCTGTGCACCCCATGGTGACACACTAGGATGTATCAGTCCCAGGTCCAGCAACTCCTTCAGTTGCATTTTCAACTCTTGTAATTCCAGGGTCGACATCTGATAAGGTGTTCTTGCTATCGGTTCAATCCTCAGTTTTAGGTCTATGGTAAACTCCAATTCCCTCTCCGGAAACATCCCAGGTAACTCCTCTGGAAACACGTCTACAAACTCTCTCACCACCGGAAGGTGTTCCAGACCTTCCGCTACTCCCTTCTCGTTTAACGCAAGGATCGCATAAATCTTGCACCCCTTGTGCATACTCTTTCGTAGTTGTAAGGAAGAGATGAACCTCAGGGAAACTCCCTGGTTCTTCCCTACAATCACACGTCTCTATCCCTTGTCATTGACCAAGGTCAACTATTTTGTCTTACAGTTGAGTATCGCCTCATGCGATTCCAACGAATCCATACCAATCACGACATCATAAGATCCTAAGATCGTGACGTACAAGTTGGCCCTCGTGAAAAACTCTCCCGGGTTAAGGGCACAACCTATAACCTTTCCTCCAACCTTTTGTTTGGCTCTCAAAGCCATCTCTATGAAGCTAAACTCGTCATGTTTGACTGCCTTTACCTTAATCCTTTTTAGCACTGCACCAGAAATGAAAATCTCTGTAGCACCGATATCTATCAAAATACTGAGGGTCTAGTCAGCAATGATAATTGTTGTCTTGAGCATAGTCGACTGGTGCTCTGCGTAGTGGTTATTCACTACTGCATGAATCTGATGGGCCTTGCCCATATCTCCCACGGTAGTGGGTCCTGCTGATCTGAATGCTCTGTCCCTCTCCACAGGATAGTCATGCTATTAGTGTGGCTCTCCACACATACAACACCCCTTCTTCGGCCCAGTAGTCCTGGTACCCGAAGTAGAAGATGACGGCCCACTAGCCTGGAACCTTCGTCTATTTTGTTGAATAGGCCTAAACTGTTGCTGCTGCAGGTGACGCTACTGCTGATGCTATGGTCCCTGATAAGGTGTCCACTGTTGAGGCGACGGTCGTTGGGGTGTAGTGAAAGTGGATCCCCTCTGGAAGCCAAAATATCCCTACGTATGTCTTGCTGGTGTCTGGTGCTGCTGTGTTCTAGATGAAACCTGCCCTACTGGTCTCGCTAGTGTCCTGGTCTGACCCCCACTAATAATCTCCTCCTCTGCTATGAGGGCCTTTTGGACGACATCATGCAAGGTTTGGGGAATCAAAATCCTAACCTTTTCACGCAAGCTGTCGTTAAGGCCGAACACGAACCTGTTGACCTTAAGTTTTTTAGTGTTAAGGTGTGGAGCGTACCAGAGAAGCTCCATAAAATGGGCCTCGTACTCGGGAACCGTACGAACTCCCTATCGTAGGGCATTGAACTCATTGAGTTGACGCTCAATGAATTCCTGTGAAAGGTACCTCTCTCGGAACCATTCCTCAAACAGTTCCCATGACACGTCTTCGAAGGCCATGTTTAGCTGTGGTAGGAGTGTCTTCCACCATAGAAGAGCGCTCCCCTTCAGTTGAAAGACTTCCATGCAGACCTTCACATTGGAGGTATAATCACGAAGTGTGAAGCACATCGCCATGTTCTCCAACCATGCCTCGGCGGCAGTGCCATCCGGGAAACCAAAGAACTCAAGAAATTTGACCTTCTCGAGTTCACAGTGAATGCTACCAGTAACGGCCGGTGTGTGTGGTAGAACCTCAATGGACGTCGACGCTCTGGCCTCATCTATGTCCAAATAGCTAATCAGTTCCTCGAACATGCACTGGAAGGATCTCATCATTCTGACTACATCGCCAACTGCTATCTGCTCCTACCCAAGAACCTTCTCGTCTCCCTGGGGGTTAGACCCCTCAGGTGTGGATGCTACTGGAGGCATCGCACCTCCTCCCCTAGCACCCCGACGTTTGCCTCCACGGAGTTATATAACCATGATTACCTACACGCACACAAGTCAACTCAATTAGCAACAGTATAATCAAATCATAACAACAAAATCCGTAGCGATCCCAAGTTGCGAGTTGAACCCGCTCTGATACCATATGTAACGAACCTCTTCGTTACGCCGAAAAACCTCTTATAACAAGTGCAATTTTTTTTTTTGTGTGTGCGTGTATACAAGGGTAACAAGACATTATACTCTTTGCCGCCACATGATGATGAATCAAGATGAATGCAACTGCGATATCAACATAAGGATCTAATATGCACATCAACATCTGCCAGTAAAGAACAACAATCATCCGACAAAATAAAAAGATTGACTACCCGAATGTCCTACCCTACAATGTTTAGGACCTCCAAGACACATAAGCAATGCTCAAGCCTAGGTTCCCATCGATTTTAACCATTTAAGGTCTCAAGGCTGGCGACTGTTCTGAGGAACATGGAGGTGTCTACAACCTGCTCGACACAAGCAGACCAAGCAAAAATGTGTACACCCATGTATAATAGCAATAAAACGAGCAACAACTCAATATGTCTAAAATGCAGAGTATCATTAAGGTACGATCTAATTTAGTCTTAAACAGAATTTAATGTGCAATTCTAAATTCCAAGGGACAACAAAGTATCATCTAAATTGACATTTAACGAACATTACTAAGAAAGTCTAATGTTCGACGGCATTTAATAAAAAAAATATAAGTAATCATTAATCAAAATCTATCTAGTCTGTCAATTATAAACTAGCCATTCATTAAAAACTTGCAATATCTTAAATTAGAACTGAATGAGGCATGTTCTCAACACCTACAAGGATGACAAGGCAGGTAAGAAAAGCAGAGATAGTACTTATCTTAAAAGACATTACACTTGGTAGTACCACATTTTGTCCTTCTACACATTCCACATCTCCCTTTATTATTTACATTTGATTATTTTATTGTTTCTAGATTACATACAATCCACGTTCAATAACTACGAGTATGAATAGACATTGGACTTTTACCTAGTTTTTAAAGTAATTTCATTGTTTTTCCAAATCAATCCTTTATCAAGTTGTGGAAGGGGTTATGTACTATCGTTCATTTATTTATTGGGCTACACCACAAGGTATTATGCATGATCAAAGAATTAACAACATTAATTACCAATCTAACCTTTAACAAGGAGTTCTTTATTATTAGATACTTTTACAAATGGTGTACAAATGTATATGCTATATATCATGATTTAACTAAAGTTGAGTAGTTGATAATCTACACACGAGCACAAGAATTTCATGAGCATCTCCTCTATAATAATAATTTATTATTAGTTGTCAAAATTACATATTAATCCCTACAATTAACTATACTAAATTCAGATGTCATCATCATAAATAATTACTTAACCACCACATGTTTACTCTGGAAAAAAAAAATTAATGTAAAAAGGTGCAATTTGCAGGCTCCTAATGATACAGGGTCTTTGTTATTAAGTTACAACTATACATTTTTCCGATAATGATAATATAGATAAGGAATTAACTTGCATGTTGATCAACTGTATATCAAGAGGCTTGCCTAAATTCATAAGAATACGACTGTATTAAGACAACCAAGGGATAATGGTTGTGTCCAGGGAACCAAGATAAAAAGGTCATTAACGAAGAAGGTTAAAATTGCACAATCAATGACAGAAATAATATGCTAAATCTATGTTATGCCATAGAAACTGCCTTTATAATTACAGTGTCCATGATTCATCCATGCAAACCGCCGTTAAGGTAAGGTCAATCTATGCTCTCTTAGTTTAGAAATTTCTGGCAAGGTGTGAGGATTTACTGCCAAAACTAATTAATAATTAATAAATTTCGCAAACACACTCCCATCCCAACAACTCGCGACCTCACTATCTGGATATGGTTAATTCTCATTTACAGTATTAATTGGGACGCAGACTTAGCAGGAGAACTCAGGCATAAGTGTAAGAGCAATCATAGGTAAAGGAAGAAATAAAAAAAAAGGGGTGGTAATCAATCACAAAATGAAATTGCTAGAACACAATGCCAGAACGAACTTGCAGCAACCATTACAAAATGAATTTGCCAGGGCACATTGCCAGAACGAATTTGCAATAACCATTACAAAACGAAATTGCCAGAACACATTGCCAAAACGAATTTGTAGTAACCATTACAAAACGAATTTGCCAGATGAGTGGTTCATATGCAAGGCTAGAATTTACAGCGACCACATAATGCATTTGCTAAACGAAATCAGGGTTTCAGCAAACTTGAATCTAATCAGGAGTTCTGGCAACATTATATAAAATTAAACAACTAGCAAATCATTAAATGAATTTAGGATTTTCAACAACGTTATATAAAATTAAACAACTAGCAATCATTAAATGAATTCAGGAGATTCAACAACCTTGAATGAAATCAGGAGTTTCGGCAACGTTATACAAAATTAAACAACTAGCAAATTGTTAAATGAATTCGGGCATTTCAACAACCTTTCAATTAAGAAAGCAGATCCAAGCATAAGTCCTAATACCATCTACCAATGGAAATGAAGAGCATACAGTTGCCTGATCGCCCACCTCGAATGACATCCGTGTGCTCCGTGTCGCTCCCGCTCGCCGACCATCGAGACCTCACCGATACCTCCCAGCGAATGCTAGGGGTACTCTTCTTCCCTCGTAGCCCCCTGAGCCGCAAAGGTGTCACACACTATTCAGATGGTACATCTAGCTCCCAGCTCGCCTCGCAAGGCCAAGCTACCACTCCTCTCCGAGCTGGGAAATCCCAACTCCCACAAGTAAATCAGTGAAGTCACTAATCTGACAGCGTAACGTTACACTAACAGATGATCCCCTTCTTCCTCCTCCTCCCTTTCTTTTCTAGAGTTTTAGAACTTCCATTCTTTCCCTAAATCTCATTTAATTTAAGTTTTGAATAAAAAAATTCTAAGAATTCCCCTTCGTACAAGTCATCCATCCCCCACTTTCCTCCAATAATTATTTTTTTTAATTTATTAATTGTCTCAATTCCCTCACCCACCTAGGATTACTCCTAAAATCACTCCTAGGTGTCCCTAGATTCCCTTACAGGTTTTAAAAGCTTTCCCTAAAAAGAATTTGCTCAATCAGTTCAAAAATTAGAAGTTTCTTTAAATGTTGATTCTTTCCTAAGTTGGTTTATTTCTTTTTACCATGAGTTCCCCTCTTTCCCTCTTTAGGTTACCTCCTTTCCCTAAATTCCTAATTTTTACATTTCCTTCATCCTTTTTTTTTTATGTGAGCTAGAAAAGATAGTTGTGCAATTTATCCTCTTTTTACTTTTATTATTAATTTAGTACCTTTTGAAATTATCAAAAGTTAAAATAAATTAATTTTTTTTGGACATTTTATATCCACTGATTTTAATTAAATTCTTACTCTCTTCATTTTACCCCAAAAATTTTATGAAGACCAAAACTATTACTTAAGTGGTTTTTAGTTTAATTTTATTATTTTAATTTTATAGGGTATTTTTCTTAAGGTTAGACAAAATTTTACCCCTAGAGAAGTTTTAGACTTAGAGCTTAGATTCTGAACTGGGTGACATTTCATTAGAGAAGTTGTTTTTAAATTTCTTAATGTGTTGTCTATCTTAGGGCCATCTAGCTTCCTCCCTCTATCATCATCAACGTGACGTGCCCTTCAGGACGCACTAGGTTCTCCAAGGGTGCCACTCGCCTCATCTGTTCCTTTGCGCGACATGCCCGTCAGGATGCACTACGTGCTCCAAGGGTGCCACTTTCCTCTTGTGTTTCTTTTGCATGATGTGCCCTTCAGGACCCACCACATGCTCCAAGGGTGCCACTCGCCTCTTGACTAATTTGGTAGAAATCAATAACCCCTGGAGTCAACACTCCGCTAGGTGAACTTGTGGGAGACTAAGGGATTCTAAGGAACAAGGCCCCCGTCTTATTGTGTGCCCCTTAGAATCATCATGAACGACTGTTGCAGTCTGCCCTCACGACATCGTGGGTCCTCTCAAACTAGTTAATTGTTAACCTACAGTTTGAGCCACGACGGGAGTGCTAGTAGGCTATGGCAGGGTTGCTATCCACACCTCTCCCTCAACCTCTCTGGTAGTCGTGTGTGACCCATTTACTTCATATTTGATTCTGGTCGGTAGGCTATCGTTAGCCTACATCATAAACAAATCATGTCAAAACATGTCCACATCATATCATCATCTCAAATGTACTAATATCACAGTAAATCAATCAAACCCAAATAGCACACTCCCTGACTCAATCCAAAGTCCAAGGGGTTCCATCGATGCCTCTGCATCCTCAAGGTCCAAAACCCTGCACACTCAGTAAAACCGAGTCAATAGAACCTGTCTATGTCAATGTAGTAAAAAAGCATATCATCAACCCATAATGCCTCATAATCAAAATCAAGAGTTTTAATAGCATAATAATTCAGATCACTTGTGAGCAAGTGTCCTCAAAGAATAAGTTCGCTCAGTGTGCCAGAGCAAGATGTTATAGGTTCTCTATCAATAAGGAAATAGATTGGGGGATGAACACTGTGTTCAGACTTAAATGACAAAGGGATGCAAACTCAATATGAGGTGATAATTTCTCTATAGTAACTTTTCTCTCAAGGTTGAATTCTCTCTCCTTTTCTATAGTTCGTAATTGGCTTCTTTATAGCCTTCAAAATTCATATAAAGGGATGAGTTAGAATGTTTCCAGTATGTGGAAGGCCAAGGATAGGATATCTTCTGTCGTGACATGGAAACCTGACATTTAATTCTGATTTTCTGGCACAAATCCCAATGTACACAGGTTGTAGGGGAAAAGGTTGCATATACGCTTGTTGTATAGGGTGCAAGATGTGTACAAGTGGGAAAAAAATTATATTTTTGTCTCTGGATTTATTAATCATGGAAAGTGAGTCTTCATAGGGAAATAGAGTAAGGCCCTCTCTGCAAGATTGCATAGGGTGAGGCAAATCTTTCTCTAAAAGAAGGTAGAGAATTTGGAGGCACATAGAGGATGTGCTAGAACTAGGCATGATTGCGTCCAAGTCTCTACATGGGTAAGCTCCAACTTCAAACAATGCCAAATATTTTGAGAACAGATCCCACTAAGTTAGATTTGGATGTTTCAACTAAGTCAAGTTCATGAGTGAGTAAGCATAATGAAATATGTTCAAAATTGAGTCAATTGCATCAATCTTATCGTAAATTTTATCTATTTTTCATTTCATTTAATAAATTATGGAATGTATAGATCACTTTTTTAAAGAAATCGTAATGTTATGCCATCTTCAATTATTCGTTCATGATCGTCTTTGGACATTTTCCATTTTCTAACTTTTTTTTTTCTTGATTGAACTTCTATTAACTCTATGCGAATTACACATACGAAATGACTATATCGACAACTTATGACATCTAATTGATAGTCTTGAAAGTGAAAATGAATATTAGTTTGATGGGTTTCTTGAAAAAAATATCCTTTCAATACGATGGATCCTCTTTCATATATAAAACTATTAGCATCAAAATTTTCTAATAACCTCATATTTTTTGTGTGCATCACATCAAATAATATTTCACGTTTTCATTGTTGTCTATAGGTGCAACCACGACAAAGACATCTCTTCCAAATTATTTGATATGTTCCAAGAAGTAGTTTTTGTTATATTAGCACACATGCATGTTCCATTAAAATCGTCTACTATGTATATAAATTTTATATATCCAACTTACAAGTACATATACAAGTTCTTTAAATATTTAACAAATATATTTTCAAACAATTGTAACATAAAAATTACCTTCTCTAACAAGATAAAAAAACACTATCACCATCAACTGATACTATAGTTTCATTTGATTACATAACCTCTGACCTTGCAAGTGGCATTTTCCCTTTTATATTAAGTTCGATATGTCTCCAAGCTTTAACATATTCTGCATTTTCATTTTCGCAAATCTCTATGGATTCTATGTCATTTATGTAAATTGAACAAAATCAAGACTCATTTCTTCTATCAAATGCAAAGAGATTTTGATAGCATTTTGTTTTAACTGAATGCATTTTCCATGCCCCATGTGTTGTATCGACTTCATATGGAATTGATCTATCTACATCTTGGATTCCAACATACCAAAAAAACATGCACAAGACAAGAACTTATTAACCTGAAATCTCTCAAGAAAATGATTCAAGATCATATAAATTTGATCACGTGAATAAAAATATCTTGTGTACATGTGTAACATGTATATAGACACACCTTCTCACATCCCTTGATGGATTATTTTCATTTCTTAGCACCATTTTGCACCATTCAACAAATTGATCAATGGATTCAAATCGATCGAAATGAGGGTTCATATGATACCTTCGAAGTGCTCATTTTACACATGCCCCTACACCGTTGTTCTCTCATTTCCCATGACCAGACTAAAAAAAATTCCAACAATGTGTAGTGTTTTATTTCTTATGAAGACGACACAACCAATAGAATGATCGTGATGATTTGAACTGACCCACACACCCATCTGACCATATCCAATGTTGATCGAATATGATTACACGTTATTTCAATGAATAATAAAATTTATCAAAACAATGTTGTACATAATGTGTGTCATGTGCTTGATCATCACTTATATAAAAGTGATATTCTTTAATAACATATCGATTGTCATTGGTGCTTTCTATGTTATCAAGACTTCGTTCAGCATGTCTATATAGAACATGGATAAATATAGTGACTTGATCAGAATGATAATATTCAATTTGTATTTCTTTTTGTGCAGCAAACATGTAATTATATGCAAAATAAATTACAGACAAAGTTGTCCCTGGTGGAAACACTTCATGGGATTGTTTGAGTTATAGGTCTTTCCATCGATATCTATGTGAATGCTTGGTGTATTTATAAATTTATTCCTCAAAATTCTTCAAAAAATCTATCACAGAGATTTTATCTACTTTCAAATCTATTCTTTTGGAAATAACATTTGAATAATGTGGAGTTGTGATGTTGATATATTCATATCTCTTCCAACTCACTGTTATATTAGAAAATGATTGATCATTCATATCAATAGGATAATTTGAGTGAAACAAAATTAGATTTCCACAACGATCACATTCATTTCCACCAACATATTTTTTTTTGTAAATTCATTGATCACCTACTATTATCGGACAAATCAGTAGGTGCGGACACTAACTGATCTCCCTAGATCCACCTAGATCTAGAACAAAACACACAAGAAGATGATGCTTTCCTTAAGTTTTTAATATTGAATTTACTAACTAAAGAGGGATAGGTGACATATCATTTAAATGACGCTTCCTCTTGCTATCGGCATCCTAGCTTTGTTCCAACGCTCATACAATGATGACCCTGCAAAAGACCGCAACCAACCAAAGTGATAGTAATAGCATAAACTCAATATAAACCTATGTATGTGATCAAGGAATCATACAATAAAACACAAAAAACTTTATACAAAAGAATCATATTACTGTATCATATTAAATATGAAAGAGAGATTACAACCATGGCCTTGATGTCTTAAGGTCCCTTCCAACTATCCTTTTTTCCCCACACACTTTCACTCCAAGAATTCTGAGAGAACAGATCTGATAATATTCACAATCTATCTTGACAAAGGAAAAACTCAAAACCACTCTAACCAAGCTAATAATTCCAAGCCAAATCCAACTTAGCCAATCCCAAAAGCTCAAAAAGCTAACTTTCTCCATGAGATCTCCTCTCCTTTTATAATTTGAAGAGGATAAGGTGAGGAGGTTAGGATGATCCCACTAAATCATGAAAGCGAGTAAGATCTAAACTATTCGGATGCCACCTCACCATGGAAGTTTCTCCTTCTAGAAGATTCGAGAAAACGCTTGTTTTTCCCACATGTAAGCATTCTCGCACCCTGCCTATAGAGAAACCTGTGAACCTCTCACAACCTAGCTATGGTGAAACCTGTGAGAATCATGCATTCTCGCACCCTGTCTATATAACAACCTGCGAACTTCCTTTTTTATATGGTTTTTACAAAGGAAAATGCAACTTCTTTTCTCAGGAAAATTTCTTCTCCCTTCTCTGTTTAGGAACTCAGGCAACTGACCCCTCTGAAGGAAAAAGATAGGTTTACATCATTAATGCTCATAGGGATGACAAAAATAATGTGTAACATAGAGCCCCCGAAAGTATGAAGTTAGAACAGAGTGATAGCTGAAATACTTTGTAGAGTTTGTGTAGGGAACAAGGAACAGTCGGTCGGAAACCTGCCAACAAAAAAGGAAATACAGTACAATAATATATCATCGCTGAGGTAGGAATTCCCATACTTCAGAATACAAATGAATCAGAGCATAAATGTCGACATGCAAAGATCCATGTCAAGTAAGACAAGTCATGGCCACCAAATTTACACTGTGGATCCATGCCAATATGACTCAAATCTGAACATAGCCACCAAAAATACACTGTGGATCTATGTGTTAAAGACTCAAATTTGAACATAGCCACGGAATATACAATGAAGATCTATGTAATAGTACAAACTGAATATACTCCAACGCAACCTAAATCTGTCAGAAAAGATCCAGGGTCTTCATCTCCACCACTCTATAGTACAAATCTAACCATGTGAATACATGTGTTGAAGTCGAACATGGTAGAAGCCACTTGATTACTGGTCATTAGTGTATACCGTTAAAATGTGTGAGGGAAATCACAATTAATGTCAATGAATCCCAAGGTACACTAGTACAATCCAGTGAATGTGAATCAATGAGCTAAGGTCGAACACTCGACGGAATCTCCCAATCACGGGTCAATAATGAAAACCCACTGTCGAAAGTGAGGAAACCTTCCATTGAGGCATGCAAGTTCCAAGGTACTAATTAGTTTCTAAGTCTAATTCCTGGATAATGAGTTGAAGTCGACAGGAAAAGACTCGTCACGGGAGGGCCTTAATGTATCCCACATCAATGACACAAAACAAGTAACACGATTTGATGTAGATCAAAGTAACAAGTGATTCAGGACTGACTCAGGGATGGTCGATGCAATAGAAGGCTTAAAGACTATAGAAATGGCCGATGCAATAGAAGGCTTTCCAAGTTGAATTTCTCTTTGAACATATTGATGACACGGAAACTGTCTTGGAAATACTAACTCAACAACAAGGATCACAGACCAATTTGCAATCTTATAGGAGTATGATCAGGAGACAACTAGTGGATTTTCCAACCTAGACATAAGGTGAGTGAAAGGTTGTCATGTTCAAAAGTGACTCATCCATGGAATACAAGTTTAGACATATTTCTTTCCCAATTTTTCCCCCACCATTTCTGGTGAGTACCTCTTTATTTTTACACAAGCTTGAGGAGGATAACATATGCTTGTCGATATAATCTCATCCTTTGGATGATTCCTTCGGAGTATTTTTAATGAACACTAAGAAGGATTGGTTTGGTCCCATATGGGCCTTTCGATGTTTGTTTAACGAGTCCAAAGAAAGAAAACTCAGGGGTTTTTCATGTTTAGAGAGTCTAAAAAACACTTAAAGAGAACTCTCTCAGTTCCTTTTTCGTAAAGTAGTTTGATGAGACCAAAAAAGAGATAAACTATCGCTAAAGAGACGTTTTCTTCAAACACTTTAACGAGCATGAAGAGGACAAGGTCACTCAAAAATCTTTTCATGTTTAGAGAGTTTGAAAAGAGTTTAAAGGGAACTCCAGTGGGTTCCTTTTTCGTATAACCTTTACGAGTCCGAAAAAGTGATAAAAGTATACTCGGTTTCATTCTCATTGATTTACGAGCACGAGAAAGAACAAAGACTACGCTCAGTAACTTATTCTCATGTATTTACGAGCACGAGAAAGAACAAAGACTAAGCTCAGGATTGTTTTCATTTTTATGCAAGCTTTAAAACAAAACAAAACTATGCTTGGGATAGATTTTTATTTTTACACAAGCTTAAAAACTAAACAAAACTATGCTTGGACCTAGTTTCATTTTACACAATCTTGAACCAGAGGAAACTATGATTGAGGTAAGTGGTTTCATTTTTACACAAGATTAAACCATAGAAAACTATCCTTGGACTTCCCAACGCATAATAAAGGGATGGTTGGTACTTAGTCCCCAGCTTAAAAAACTAGCTACTCTACTTTAGCATGAAGTCCAGAGGCTGAAAGGTGGAGGAAATGAAGCTTCAAAT
>SNQJ01S0203540.1:7488-24143 GCA_010110895.2 Picea sitchensis
ATTGCAGGACTGCTGAGAGGGGATATGATGAAAAAGAGATCATGATGGCTGAAGAAAGGTGGTGGAAGGCACCTAGAATGGTGGCGTTAACTTCCACCCAAAACCAATACCGTATTTGGACTTCATTGGCCCAGAGAACCAAGAGCGGCTCACTGGCCCCAAATTAAATGACTCGTCAGGATTGGTAGGTAAATGGCTCCTCATGAGTAATGAGGGATGGGGGTGAACCTCCCATCCATAGAGTCTGCAGACCTAACCACTATGAGGAAAATCATGCCACACGCAACCTCACCAAATAGAGAAAAGGCAGGAAGTGTGGGCGATCAGGGGCAGATGCAAAGGAAAGAGGAAGAGGAACTTTGGAAAAACACAGAGTGAGTGATAGCAGAGAAGAAGGAGAGTAACCTTCATTCTTGGTCACTAGAAAACAAAGACGCAGTCTCGTAGCATCGTGGTCTCAGCTCAGGGGTGGCAAGTGGTAAATTCGTTGGGAGTCGCTGAGCCTACGGTTGGTTGGAAACGAGCACCCCTCTCAGCAGTCACAATTATATCTGGTGTTATTCTGATAAGTTTTTTTACATATTGCATCTTGAAATTTATATGCTGACATGTATGCTCATAGTCTGTGTAGTTTTATGAATGGTTTGTGTATAAGACTACCTGTGTAGAATTTTGATTAGAAATGGTGGTTGCGCGCTTATAATAGAAAGACTACGTATGGCTTATGTTTTATAAATCACTATTTATACACATATTGAATTAATTCAGACTTCAAGTCCGTTCTCGGGAAATCTATACCCTTATCCGTCTCAGATAATACCCTGGATAGATCTCCCCATAGAGACACCCTTCTTAGAAGGCTCACCAAGAATCTGGAAAAAGGATTTGAAGGCGCAAGTCTTAGTAACCTTGTACGAGGAAGAATGATCCTCTTGAAATCCCGAAATAACAGTGAAGGAATACCGTGTTCGCTTCACAAGAGTCGTCAAGGAGGCATTAGACGATCGGAATTCTCCGTGGGGAATTTGCGAAGTCCCGAGAGCCATCAGATCTTGTAGAGGAGCAGGGGAGTTATGGTAAGCCTATTTTCAAGTTTTAAGTTTGGGAGAAATTAGACCGTATCTGAGTCGACAAGGACCATTGGATCACTCGCGAAATCTCATTTCGTGGTTTCATGAGTTGAAGGGTTAAAACCCTTGCCTCAAGATTCGCGAGGCCACGAAAGGTGAAGTCCCGAAGGGGCAAAAGGATTTGTGTAAGCCAATTGTTGTTGAAGTGCATCGGAACTCGGTATTTCACGGTTTCATGGGTTGAAGAACCAAAATCTTAGCATCAGGATTTGCAAAGTCGCGAAGTCTGAAACTCCAAAAAGGCGGGAAGTTCTGCTGTGGGACCTGCGTTGACGACGTGTCAGAATTTTGAAATTTCAGTATATCGGCGGATAGGAGGTCAATACTTTTGTCCTGAAAGTCCTGAAGTCGTGAGTTGTGATAAGGAGTAACGAGGAGTTTGGGATATTGGCACTTCGGGTGTCGAAATACAAAGGAGGTAGCGCTTCGGGAAGCAAAGTCACGAAGTGCCAAAGTTGGGGACGAGGAACACATGGTAGAACCGCAAGGTGGGCCCATGCGATAGATAGGCGGACACGTGTCACCTAGTGAAAGGAGTCAACACCCATTGACCTCTCGCATCTCGGGGATTCATGAGATAAGGGAATGAGAGTTCAACCAGTCGACTCGTGAAGTCGTGAATAGTGAGAACGCGAGAGGGAAAGCTAACATCACTTCTCGAGGTTTTGTGAAGGGAAGGTGCCAAGGTTGGGCACCTAGAATTTACGAGTGGTGAAGTCATGAGAAGATCAGGACCGTCCATCTGAGGAGGATAGGTGGTAGAAATAGAGGGATCTCACGAACTTGGAGGTTCACAAGATGAGAGCCCAGGAGTTGGGTGCTCCAAGTCGTGAGTGGAAAAATTGTGAGGAGAAAGGATAGTCATTGGATCCAGGTCAAGGGAGGACGATTGGATCAGGAGCCTCATCGTGCGCATTGTGCCTTCGGAGATTTGGAGGTTGAGAGAACCTCTTCTTGAGATCAGAAGTTGCGAAGTGCCGAGAGCTGAGGCATGAGTGTGGACACATGCCAGAACCACAAGGTAGGGTCCGCGTGGTTGACAGGATGAAACGTGTCGCCTGGGAAAAGGAGTTAACACTCCGTTGACTTCTCGCGTCTTGGGGATTCGTGAGATATGAGCATGGGAGCTCGATGCTACAACTCACGAAGTGGCGAGTTGCGAGAAGTGTGAAAGGAAGGTCAACCCTCACTGACTTTCAAGTCTCAGAGGTTTGCACGAGAAGAGCACGGAGGTTCAACCCTTCAACTTGCGAAGTCGTGAGTTGTGACGGGGGCTAGTGTTTAGCCTAGCCGGTGGTCACGCGCGGAGGGCGCTGACAGAAGGGAGATATACCCCTTTTCGTGATCTCAGGTATTGTGATATTGGAAAGGAGGAGTCAAGAGCTTCGACTCGCGAACTCGTGAGATGGTGAGTTGCGACAAGCACCTTTGGGAATAGGCCTTGTTCATAGCGCTATGGTATCTTGGGAGTCAGGGAGCTTGCGCCTAGTGATTTTCGCACAGGGGAACTTCTGAAGGACCCGTGGATCGATTGAATTGAGATTCCAGCAAGGAATCGAAGGAACCTCTTTGGCTCATAAAAGAAACTGAACTATCCTTAATATCGAGAGGTTGCACAGAGACTCTATCAAAGAAGAGGTGGCATCTGTAGCCTGTGCTAAGCCCCGTAGGGTATTGGGGATTCTGTCCCTCGAGAAAAGGAGAAAAATCTATTATGCCATAGCGGGTATGTGACAACACTGTTATGTGACTATCTTTGAAATGAGTTCCTTCCCCTGGAACCCCTTCCCCTGCTAGTTGTTCTCTA
The DNA here is from genome assembly GCA_010110895.2 of Picea sitchensis. NCBI lineage: Eukaryota > Viridiplantae > Streptophyta > Pinopsida > Pinales > Pinaceae > Picea > Picea sitchensis. The sequence continues at coordinate 10,426 of SNQJ01S0203540.1, forward strand.
AGATGACCGTGGACCTATCTGTGTCATTGGTGATGAATGAGATGCTGCACTCACTGCCATTGAAATCTCTGTGGTTACTATCCTTGGTGTGACTCTGTTAACATATGGAGGTGGCCTTGAGCCCCCTCCCCTGGGAAACGTCCTAGGGGCCTTCTCCACAAATCCAGGATGATGCAGAAAGGTCGGTCTCATACCTCCAGTTAAGTTCATGTGTTCCTCTGCATAATGCGCATTTTCCACAACTTCCGCTACCGAAGATGGGTTCCACATCCGCACCATAGATCTGATCTTAGGGTTCAATCCATAGATGAAGTGCTCTGCCTGTCATTGGTCATTATCCATATATGAAACATATTTGACCAATTCCATAAATCTGATCTCATATTCTTCTACAGTTCTGTTTCCCTGTACTAAGGCATGAAACGTCCCTACCTATTGTTCCTCATAGTAGGCTGGCAGATATTTCCTTTGGGACCTCTCCTCAAGAAGTTCCCAAGATACGATGTCCAGGGTAAGATGCAGTTGTCTTTCCAGGTTGCCCCACCAGTTCAAGTTGTTGTCTCTTAACTGAAAAATTGCTATCTTCGCCTTTGAGTTGGACGCATAGTCCCTTAAGGAAAAACACCTTGTCATGCCTTCCAACCATGCTTCCGCGCGTTCACTAGCGTGTCCCTCAAAAAACTCCAGAAGTTTGATCTTCTGCAATTCTCAAGTGATGTCTTCGGGTGGAGGTCCTCCCCCTGAATCCCTTGACGCTTCTGGATTACCCGTTCCAGATGGTGGGGGTTCCACTTTGATCCCTGCTGGATGTCGCCCCTTTAAAGTCTCATTTATGGCCTCCAAAGAGCGCAGTATGATAACTAGTTTGAGTCATGGTGGAGGAGGCACTGGCGGTGTTGGTGGCGCCTACGATAATGCTCCTCTGCCTCGATTCCCTCGAGTCCTAACCATCCTATATGATTTAACCTGCATCAACCAAAGTTGTCGGGGTGAGTTCAAGGACATTTCAAATTTGCGCAACTTAAACTAGAAATATGGTTAGGCGTAAGTTTTTCTTTACTTGTCTGTAAACATACATTACTCTCTTTAGGGGATTGGCTAGGTTAGGGCTAAAGCGTCTAAGCTTGATTTCTTTGCCTAAGAAAACTATTGACTCCTTCGCCTGGTAGTTACGCTGGCACTGTACCCCACTCGCTAATTCCTCTAACTTACCCTCCTAGCGCGCATGAAGCCTCCTCCCGCTTATCTTGGTCTAAGTCCATATACTTTCACTAAAACAATATAATTAGTCACTTTAATTAGTCGCATCCACTTTCCTTGACGTCATTCCTGAGCTAGACACAACTAGCATCCACCAAACTCCTTTACACTGTCAGTGTGAGGAAAGTAAATCAGAGGAAGTTGTTCCTCCTTCCTTAAGCATGCATTATAAATTTTTATAATTTAAATATGATTAAATATAATTAAAATTTAACTCTAATTATAATTAAACTATAATTTAACTACATTTAATTATATTTAAACTATAATTTAACTTTAAACATAATTTAACTATAATTTAACTACATTTAATTATATTTGAACTAAATTAATTTAAATATAATTTAAATTTAAACATTTAAAATTTAACCAAAATGAATAAAGTGAATAAATTAAAACATTTACATTTAACCTAAATGAATAAACTAGTAAAAAAAAATGAATAATAAGAAAATAATAAAAAAATAAAAATAAAAATAAAAATAAAACTAAATAAGAAAACAAATAAAAAAAATAAACCATTTTTAGTGTGGGCAGTGGGTCCTTGCATGAGGCCCACGTGCCCCCTCCTCCCCGACGCTCATCCCATAACCCTAAAAACCTACACGCTGCCTAACAAACCCTAAACTCCTCAACCCTTCACTCCTTCACTGCCGCCTCTCCATTCTGCTCTCTCCCTGTGCTCTTGGCACTGGTGCTAGTCTGGTCATGGCTTTGTGCATGGTGGTGGTGCTGAAGAGCTGCCAAGTATAGAATCATTGGTATCTTTGGAGGAGTTGTGGCGATATGGATGTTGTGAGCCGAAGCCTGCCCACTTGTGCTTAGCGTTGGTTCTTGGTGCGTTAGCTTGTGGCTGAGTTGAAACTTCCCTGGTTTGTCGGTTATCCTTGCCTGTGTTGTCGTGTGTTGTCATGCTAGAAAAAAATCTACACAGAGGACTGATAGATTACGCTCTATTGTGTTTTCCTAATTGTGTTTGACTGACTGTGTTTGCCGGTTTTATTGTTTGTGGACACGTTGTGCAATCGATTATGCTCCTCTCCTCGGATGTGGCTTGGTGCTTTGTGCGCTGGGATTTTCATGTGTATCGGATTGTGGACTTTGGTAGATGCAAAGAAACATGAGACTTGTCCCTCAAGCCCATATATTTCTTTTTACTGAAGACGTGTGGAATGAGTAAAGATTGGTGCTGGCGCTTAGTGTGTTCGGATTGTGTTGGTTTATGTGTTGTTTATAACCTATGGTTATATGTGCAGGTGCTAGCTCAATGACTAGGATCTCGAATCTTGGCATTCGAGCCCCAAAATTTTTCTTTTTACTGAAGAGCAATGACGGGTTAGGGTATTAGGCAGTGGTTTTTCTGGGACTTCGACAGGGAAAAAATCCGCCACTTCCTTCTGATGCTCGAAGGGGTCCGACGAATCACAAAATGTTAGATCCGTCCAGCGAGATCGGGTTAGGGTTTTAAAGGCGTGGAAAACAAGCTACAACCACTGCGATAGCCAAGGTGGCTCTGAACACACGCACTCTCATGATTGGAGCTTGTGTGCTCTACAACCACTATGATAGCCAAGGCAAACAAGTTGATGCGCGTGTGCTAGCGCTGGTTCTGTCAGACGCATAGCCACAATAGGAAGCCAAAGGTAAAAACAATGCCGACTCATGCATTTCACTAGGGTTAGGACGAGGAAGACAATTTGATATAACTGCGAATAAATAGAAAGATTTGATTAAAAGTAAAAGTAGAAGCACTTATGTAATATGATGCTATTTTTTTGTTTGTTGAAGATTTCTATTTTAGAAGAAAAGTTATTTCTAAAAAAAATACAATCAGGTCCATGTGCAAGTCCAGCTTCTGGGCCGTTTGCTAGATGCAAAGAATGAACTTAAGCATCCGAACAAGAAATGATGGAAATCATGATGGCAAGGTATGAGAAGAAGGTTATGCATCCACAAACTCATAGTCATCTGATATCTCTATCTTTACAGTTTCTATATCCATGTTAAAAAGTTCAGTATGTATATTATTATTCATATTTATATCTGAGTTAAAAAAAAATCTTCCCTAAGTGTATTATTATTTATATTTATATTTGCATTAAAAATTTGTGTGTTGGCTTGCAGGTTAGGTGGAGCTGGAGTTGGAGTTGGAGCTTGGCCCTTAGGTCCAGAAATTTTAGAGAGTTTCAGGGTGTTTAAATTTTTGGGTGGGGTTTGTTTAAATTTCAGGGTGGGTAGGTAGGTCCTTGGCTCCAGATTTTGAACCAGGGCTTTGATACCATGTGTAGAGACCTAGCTTAATTAAATCCAAAATTTTGTACAATTAAACATATAATTCCTTTCTTTGCATAAATAATTCATTCACCATCATATAAGCATAAATGTTTAGCAAAAATTTAAAATTATTCCATAGCATGAAAATAACTCAACAATTCATAAATAAAATACCTGCTTTTGATGCTAATTCTCGCCGATATGGTTGTCCTTTCCTTGCTGCCTTGCCTAGCATGATGCACTGACCCAACTCTGCCCAAACCGACTAACCTCCTAGCCAGCTAGGAGCAGCCTGTCTGATTACCTAGCTCCAGGAAACCGAAAGGAATCCCAGCCCCCGTGCCCAAAACCCCTAGCAACCCGGTGCCCCCTGCAATGATTCACCCAAAAACAAAACTGCTCAAACTAGCCAATATCCCACAGAAAAATATGCCACAGAAAATCCTCCTGCCCTCCCAATGCTCCCTCAAAATGCCTCCTCCCCCAAAAACAATGCTCCCCTTTCCCTTAGGACTCTTCCTTCATATTCCCCCTTCACCGACTCTCCTCCCCCTCATTAATTTCCTTATATCCTCCTTTATTACCTTATCCCCTTCTTTATTATCTTATCCCCCTTCTTTATTATCTTATCCCCTCCATTTAATGTTTCTTTCCCCCCCTTCATACGTAAGTCTTTAATTAAATAAACTATATCCCTCCATTTATCGTTTCTTTTCCCCTCATATGTAACTCTTTAATTAAATAAACTAAAAATTATTAAGCTTTTAATTCATTACCAATATTTAATGAGTTCATATTAATTAATTAATTAATCATCAACAGATATGAACAATTAATTAATAAATAAATAATTAATCAATATTATTAAGAAATACTATTGTTTAACTCAACATATTAGACAATGATATCAAATTAATCAAAAATTAATAATGCCTATACATCTATTTGCTGTGGTTGTTACAATATATTTATAGCGAAGCTGCGCAGAGTAATAGTGAGTAACAACAAGTGGAGTAACAACACAAAATCAAAGGAGAAAGTACAGTTATTAAACATAGTGTTGCAAAAGAGAGCAACATAGTTATAGTGAGTTGCGCAGAGTTACAGAAAGTGTTGCAAGAGAGTTATAGCGAAGTTGTAAGAAAGTAGTAGTGAGTAACAACAAGGGAGTAACAACACAAAAATTCAAAGGATAAAGTACAGCTACAACATAGTGTTGCAACAGATTACATCATAGTTATAGTGAGTTGCAGAGAGTTACAAAAAGTGTTGCAACAGAAGTTATAGCGAAGTTGTAGCGTAGTTACAGTGAGTAACAACAAGTGGATTTCTAGTTGCAAACACATATTTACATTCTCAATGATTTCTAGGGTGATGTGGAGGCATTGGGGTGCTACCAATTGGAGTCAAGGTGCATAGGTGGATTCAAGGTGCATAGGTGGAATCCGTGAGGTAGCGTCCACCGTGGTGAGGAAACCAAGAGGCAAAGGTAGTTTATGAAGGTTATGGAACAATATTGCAAATCCCCCATAATCTTTTTCAAGGTGATGTGTGTCCCTTGAGAAGTAATTAGTTTACAAAGATATGAACCATTTTAAATTTGCAACATGTTATGCTCCCATAATTGATGTCAATCATTGATCTAAGATCAAGCATTGGGAACATGTGCACCAACAAAGTGTTGTTAGAGATGGGACCCCTTCCCATCACATCAACCCATGACAATGTGATAGGTGGAGGATTCGAGGAGAAATAAGGACTCCCTTCTTATTGATTAATGTAAATGTTCCAAGTGGCAAAAAAGGATGAAAAGGTATTGGTGGACCCCATTAATCAATAAGTGAAGTGAAGAGAGATAAAGGGGGGGCCATGATAACCTGACATGGCATGTGAAGAGGTAAGGTAATATGAATTCGAAACATGCCAAAATCCTTTATTCCAAGAGTATTTTGGGGATTTTGGGATATTTGATGGATAAAAAGGGTCCTAATATCACCAAACTAGAAAATTATACTAGTCAACATTTTGTTTTCTCGATAATTCGGATGACTTTGTTGTATTGAAGACTTTCTAGTTTTGTTCCATTTGAGAGAGCCATTTTAGATAAAAAATTCCAAGTCTCGAGAAAGTGCAAAAAAGGGCAATGTTGAAATTATTGATTGATGTATAAATTGAAAAGAACATATTATAAGAGAAGGTGGAGGTTGGTATGAAATATAGGAAACCCAATGAAAAAAAAAATGGAATCATTGAGCTTGAGATGGGAGAAAGAGGTCAAACCATTTGCTTCGACCGTGTGCCCTCCTCCTCTACAAAAATCTGTGTTCTAGCTCAAATCCGTTCCTCCAAATCCAAACCCTCTAAATCATGTGCCCTAGCCGAAATGGCTCAAATCCATCCTCCAAACCCATGGTGGTGGGTGCATGGATTGTGGAGCAATAGGTGGACTCCAAATCCACACCTGCGTGTGAGTGGTGGCCATGAGTGCATGGATTGTGGAACAATACAGTGGTGGACTGTGCATGGAGCAGGCCACGGGAGGGGAATATAGCTTTGTGTTTTGAAATCACAGGAATCGCGGCGTGGAGTGTACCGCAGAGGGGTAAATATAGCTTTATGCTTTGAAATGAATTCAATTTATTATGTTTTAATTTTCGCTTTTTTATGTAATATATATTATATATAATATATATATAATATATAATATATGTTATATATTGTATATATTATATATAATATAATATATATTATATAATATATATAATATATATATAATATGACCACGATGCATCATTTCCATCGAAAAAACTGTTATGTCGCACTATTAAGAACTGATATTTAATTTTATTCTTGATTTGATGCACCTTAATTTTGGTTCTTATATGGATTTAGCCTCTAATTTCCATCCTCAAAATTTCCTCTTTACTTCCAGTAATTATGGAAAGGGGCATTCTTTCTCTTAGAAATTCTCTATCTATCTTTTGGTGAGAGTTTGTCTTTCTACTATGTGGTCCCATCGAGAGTATTATATTACATGTCATCTATTGATACAATCTTCATCCTCGACTAAGGATTGTACTTTACTTGTCTTCCTCTTGGATCATGTCTAACAACGTATGACAAACATAACTACATCGTTGGTATGATTAGCTAGCCAGGCAGATCCCTTTCTTAGTTTCGAGAATAGTCATTTTCTACTAAACAGGGGAAACCATGTGAAGGTGGAAGCTCTAATTTTATGCCCCTCACATTTACTCTCGCTAATTTCCCCATATTACTCAATTTGAAATTATATGAACATGTATCATATAATTATATTATACAATATAAAAACATATAAAGATCATATAAAAGATATAAACATTATACCTGTTTTCAACATGAATTAAATATCAATCATCTTCTTCTTCATCCAGCTCAACATCTATATCAGATTCAATCACACAGAAAGGCTCATTCGATCAACATCATTTTTCTAATTATTATCGTATATCGGCCAATGATATCAAGCTATCTCCTACATTTGATGATCAACCTTCAAATTCTTGACCGGACACATCCACTACATGAGCCACCGGCTCTTGATATTCATAATCATGATCTTCTTCCCTCATTATTATCTCTATCCCCTACATGATTGTACTTTATTGGTCTTCCTCTTTGATCATATCTAACAACGTATGACCAACTCGCTTTACTGTGTACCTGAAAATACTTGTTCACATTTTCTTGGAAGAACATAAGGTTCTATACCCGGTTCAAATTCCCTTGTATTTAACCATGGTAAATCCATTATCATGCTCAATAATAGTTCTTTCAAAATAATGTTCATTCATCTGTAACATGTACCATTTAACCTCAAACAAAACAATTTTAAAGGAATTAAAATCACACCAATTATATCCTCCAAAAGGCCAAAGTACCTATTCTCAGTTTCTTCCATATTTCTGTCACTTCTAGGGAAATGTTGGTGACCTTAAACACTACAAGCATGCACAATCAGGTGTTCATCTTATCATCCAACATTTTGATACGAATTAATGCACCATTACACCACATAGCCTTGTGATGTTTCAACCGCACATGGAAAACAAGTAAAAATAAATTATGAATTAATAATCCTCATATATAGAACTTTCTACTATATATATATATTTCAATAATTAAACAAACCAATAAATGCAATTGGAAAAATTGGGAAAAAACTAGGAAAATGTGGGTAACAAATTTAACTTGCATGTTTATCTTTAAACCAAAGGTTAAATCAACTTCCCTTCATGTAAGATCAGGAAATTGATCCTGATCTATGCACCATTTTAATCATCTTACTCACCCCTTCCCAAGATAACCTACTAAAGTATTCTTCTTTAGTATTATTCTATCCAATGCTCCATCCACTCGGTTGCTGTTTTAAATGTATAAATGTAAATCATCCCACTCTCAAGTAACTATATGATAGCATAAAAATTTAATATCATTAATTAGTTATTGTTAATAAATGAATAATTTAATAGATGTGTAATATATTAAATCTACATCAACATGATCTAATAATTACCTCTCACAGTCCTCATTTTACCTTTCCCAAATAGGACCTCTTCAAATTTGTTGATGGAGTTTAGATGCAAAATGTGAGGCACATTCATATTATCTACTAATTTAGGTAGATATTGGACTAATATACACCATGTAATTGATATACCATATATCCCTGTAACCATAGAACCCTCCCTGATGTGCTCTTTGTCAACAAAAGCCTTCAAGGACTTCAAATTCCTTTCCACCATCCATACATTGGACTCCTAGGTAAAATCGGTCCACATAATTCAACTGGCCAACTTGGTGTATGAGTTATTGTTCTTGTTCATTTAAAAATGATGGAGGTAGATACCGCTGCATTTGACACATTAGTCGGGAATTTCTCTTCCAATACCTTATAACTTCTTTATGGATTTCTTGATGATACAGCCAACAAAATGTCAATGCAATAAAATATCAAGGCATACATAAATTTATAGATAAAACATATAATGTGTCAAATGTAAGTTCCAATAAAAATCACATAAGAAGTACACTTTCCATAAACAATACTTACCTCATGTATTTGCCAAAGTACATCAATAATTTTGTTTTATGTTGTTGTCGTCATCTAGGGAGAGATAAAGGCAGAACATACCGTAACAAAAAAACAAATAATTATTATTTGTTTCCAAAAATGTGTACCAATAAGAAAATATATTATAACCTACTAATTACCTTAATGAATGGCATAAGCAATATTTTAACCCCGCCAAAATCACCTTTTTTTGTTAACATATTTTGTATGTTCGACGAAACCCGCTAAGAAACCTAATTTTTGAATGAACTTTACAATATTGTTTTGTTGCTCCATCAATAACCAAGGAAGACTAGTATTTTGTTCACAAACATCACCATTAGAATTAATACAACACTTTTCAAGGCGTGATTAGCTTCTCGATGTCACAACAAATCTTCCACCCTTTGTTAGTCCTTCCATTCATTCGCCATAACAATTGCGATGTTCTTCTCTCGAGCATGTATTGTATCAAACAAATGAACCATTTGTAGGTTCTCGTAGTATGTACCACCGAATTGCATCGGTAACTTTTCATTCCTCATGGAACTCCATTTGTGTCTTTCAACGACATTCATGAAACATCAACAAATTGAAATTAACACTCACTATCAATAAAATGAAATCATTATTAATGAAATTAACCAAAGATTTATATAATAGTCATACATAACAGCACCTTTGATGATTTCTAATATATTCCAACTCGCGTTTAGGTGTCGGCCTCTTTTGTGGTTTTTTCCTCGCTTTTTACCATTGAACTTTGCTTTGTCCTCAGAAGTCTCGGTTAACTATGGCTATTGTGCATAAAGTGCCTATAATCACCAACACTTCCTTTGCTAAACCTCCTTGAATGATGAGATTTTAACCTAGGACCACAAACCGGGTGGCATGCAATTCTACTCTTGTTTGAAGACCTACAAGATATATGAAGAAATGTAACATCAAATTAGAGTTACAATTAAAACTAATGGCTGATTTTTTCAAAAGATATATAATATTAAATCAAAAAATAAAGTAACAATATACCACAAAAATGTGTTAACTCGAGCATCATGAATTGTCCATGATAGTATTCCATGGAATTGAAATCGCTTTGCCCCTATTGGTCTAGATGTCATACATAGTGACAACCCATAAATTCAACAACTCGTCGATAAGAGGCTCAATATATATGTTCATATCTTTAACCCGGTACCTACTTGATTGGTTCAACTTAATGCATGATTAATTATACTTTATCTAGATGTCATGATATATAAAAAAAAAAATTGTCATGCACCTAAACAAATAAATGAAACACTTTTGTCAGCGCTTTAAAGCAGAAAGATAATTTCAACCTGAACAATCATTGCTAACATTGTGTGATCTCTTTGATCGACATCCAAGGAGGAAGGCTATTGTTTCATAACAAAAAACATGCCACACCGAGTATGTAGAACAAAAGCTCTCCAAATGGATTGACACCATCACCAACTAAAAGTTCAAATAATAATGTAGGTTCTTCTTTAAAAATTGGCCACTTTCTTTGATGTAGTTCACCTTTAACTATATGCATTCGAGGAACATCAGTTCTCGACTTCTATTCTTGTATTGGAAATCCATAAACCGGTGGCTATATACTTTGGCACTGAACAAACCAACAATAAAAAACGGAATTATCGGAATATAACTAAGAACTTTATGTTAGACACCTTCTTTGATGCTTTATCGTTTCGATATCTACTTATTTGAAATGTAGTACCATTTCTAATGCATATTGTCCATAATATATGATATGATCATTAGGACACATGCATCAATAGCCCGGATAGTCCATTCCACTTTTCATAATCACGATATTTCTCGATATGTGCATTGAAACATTTAATGCCTGTATTGTGAACATCACCTAACAATCTACAAAATTCTAAACAATGTAGGAATGTAAATAATATTGATCATCAATATATCATCCAATATACTAATTTACAAATTAAAACAATAGAAATATAGGAATAAATTGAACCTTTGAAGTATTTGTGAACATGAAAGCATAAATAATTAACAAATTAAATATCTTAGTATCTCTGTGAGACATGTGTTTGATAAACCATCTAAAACATCTTAATTTCACCAAATGCAATAGCATATAAAGATTTTATTGCTGGCTGCTTCATAAAGATATGTTGACGCGGATTCTCTCGAGGATCAACATCAAGGACTATCATCCTCGGGTTGTCCCTATCCATTGAGAAACGGTCTTGATCAAATCTTATATATCTCATCATCCCATTTGAATCACTAGCTTATCTCCATCCATATCATCATTGGTCTCTGATAAACAAATTTCAATATTTTGATCTTGAAGTTCATCTCCATTTAAAGTAGTATTTATGCTAGTATTTGACAAATAACTCTCTGGAGGTCATTACCCTTTGGGGCATCGCCTATATATTTAAAAACAACATAGAAAGTTAGTGTATATAGAAAATATAAAAATCATGATAAGAAACATTACTAAAATTCAAGACATACTGACATATACAGAATACATTAAATATTGAATCCCTTACCAAGGGACGATATTCATAAACCCCTTCTACAAGGCCCCTTCTCACTACAATGTTTTTGGGCTGTTATTAAAAGTCTTCTATTTGAAATTCTCCTAATCATAGCAAAGGACAATAACATTTTCTATCACCCCTCTAATGTCATTTTAACCGAGCAAGCTTCCCGTCATTTTCATTCATTGTGACAACTCCTTTTCCCAATAAGTAATTTTCTACCTACACCATACCCAAACATTAAGTTGTCAATTTTTATATTTTGGCTACTCCTTTCAATTAAGATATGTTGGTTTTACAATGACCTTCATCTTTATAATAAGTTCAACATCTTTATAATAAGGTGATCATATGTGTAGAGGATCAACATCATGTCGACATAGATAACATCTTTATAATAAGGTCATATGTGTACAAATGTTTCTTTATATAACGCATTATATATACACCTAACATAAGTTTAAAGTTAGTGTTTATTTATCTTATTAATCCCTACTAAAAGCAAGGAATTACTATCATTTCATTGATTAGGGTTGAGTTTCAAGAACAATTCCATATCTTTATCAATGCAAAGAGAGAGAGATTATAACTGTTAGATTGAAGGAAAATGGTATGTGGATTCCATAACCTAGAATATTATAGAATCCACATACCATTTTCCATAGAATATACTAACTATATCCAAAACCAAAGACATGAAATATGGTATAACCACATATTATATAAATATATTATCAATGAAAAAATAAGCTAAATGCAATTTGGACATTTGAAAAAAAAATTACAAGTTAAATAAGTACATCAATAAAAAAATAACATACCAACCTTGAAAGTTCAAACTGGAAGCTATGTAGATTGAGAATTTGATTTGTTCAACCGATGGGTGACTTGAAAAATAAATAGCTCAAAACAAAAGCCAATAATATTGTCGCAACTATAAAGTAACCGTGGTCGCAAAGTCTCTTAAAGTCGCATATATATAGATCAAATAGTCAACTAGCCGTTAACACCGACCAGAGATATGAAAACGTTTCGTCACTATTGCCAAAAAAGTTTGTTTCTATTGTTACAAAAATCCCGACTAGGTTAAATTAAGATTTATGTCGATATTGCGATGAACTTTTATGGCAGTAACGACAAAAATCCCGCCTTGTTTAAAAATATTAGACTAGTGGAAGCGTGGAAATTTCATGGAATAATCCGCCCATATGTAGGTAGTGCTAACCTAGTGTTATATTGACATTTATCACATCAAGACACCAATATGCATACATAAATCATCACCAGTCTGTCAACAACATATATATTATACACCATCAAAAAGCACTAACAAACATCAACACAAGTGAACACCACAAAGATTCCAAAATGTATATCCACACACACACACACACACACACACACATATATATCGATGAATGTGTCATCAGTGTTTACAAAAAGTACATTCTGTACAATATCCATAGGTAGGTAAACCACCTTAGCCCTATAGATATAAAATGGTGCTACACCACCATATACAAAATGTGCTCACCAGCCTATATAACATAAAAAAAATGCTACGATAGTAATTCTCATGATTCTAGAGCTCCACCACTGACCTTCTAGAGGAGGGGCTTCCACCCGCCTAGGGGTCCCTGTGTCCCCATAGCTCTTCACCATAGTCAGCCTTCCGCCATTAACCATATTCAACCATCGTCCACCATGTTCAAACACCTACACACCGCTTCTAGGACCCTCATCCGATCCATGACTACATAATTAAGCACTCCCTCGTAGCACCACCTAAGCGGGCTTAACATCCTTGAACTCTCCCCAACCTCTCATTGAGGGAACATAATGCATGGCCCCACACTGTGGTCATCCAACCCTGACATTTTTGACCCTCTCTCATCATGAGCGAAGCCCTCGCCTCAAAGATCATCCCGCCTGCTACCGCCTCGCCTACGGGCTTCATGAGGCCTCGATGGCCTCCTAACCATCTAATGCTCTAACGAACTCAACCTCGCACTCCCATGAGGTCCCACATATACACATACAACAAACAAGTGATAACATCAACATCCACCCATACATAAAAATATACATGATATACTATCTAAAGATCAAAACCATCAAACATCATATCATACCTCTGTGGTCAAACACCTCTCTTGGGGGAAACACCATCTCTGGATCATCTTTGAAGTACACCCCACAATACGGATACTTCAGTATGATCTATGGCATCTGACACCACACTTGTGCAGCCTCGGCCTTGAAATAATGGCCACCCTCCCCACCACCGTGACGAACCAAGATCATCACCCACCACCTCAGTCGCGGCTCTCGCACACCAAGTGCGCCCAACAACACTCTAGGGCACAACATCGACACCCTCTCCAAAAACCATGCTACCAAGTGTTACACATTATTTTCGTTATCCCTATGACCATTAATGATGTAAACCTATCTGTTGCCTTCAGAAGGGTCAGTGGCCCGAGTTCCTGAAGAGAGAAGGGAGAAGAACTTTTCCTGAGAAAAGAAGTTGCATTTTCCTATGT
>SNQJ01S0203541.1:0-11848 GCA_010110895.2 Picea sitchensis
CCTTATTGCACGCCTCTTACAATCATCGTGAGTGACTGCCGCAGTCTACCCTCACGGCATCGTGGGTCCTCTCGAACTAGGTAATACACCTATAGTTCGAGCCATGGTGAGAGTGCTAGTAGGATGTTGCAGGGCTACTGTCCACACCTCTCCCTCAACATATCTGGTAGTCATGTGTGACCCCTTTACTCCATATGTGAGTTTGGTCAGAAAGATATCATTCGCCTGCATCATCAACAAATCATGTCAGAACATATCCATATCATATCACCCAGTCAATAGGTCAATAGCACCTATATTAGCAATTAGCAATTTCAATAGCACCTCATCCATATAATATCATATCATATCACCCAGGTGAGCCATATATGCTTCTCTATGAGCCTCGCTTAGGATCAACATCCTCATCTCATCATTTGGTGGTATGTAGATCCGACCTTTAAACCTTAATAAATCATTGCTATCAAATGAAAATCCTTCAAATCGTGGTATCATCATTGTGTTTTTTCTGATAAAACCCTCAACCTCTTTATACCATTCATCATCACACTGTAAAGTTAGAATCCTTTCACGTAGATTTGTTTGAAGAGGCAACACCGAAAGATGTGTGGCCTCGGACTCAATGCATCCCCACTCGTTTCACTGTTCCTTTTATGTAAGTAATCTCGAAGTTGTACTCGCCAAGCAGTTCCAACCAACATCGTTGTCATGCGTTCAGGTCAAATTGTTTTCCCACAAGGTAGTGTCTCCAAACCTTCAAGGCATATACAATGGCTAACAACTCCAAATCATGCGTTGCGTAGTTCTCCTCATGCCTTCTAAGTTTCCTTGAAAAGTAAGAAATCACTCGTCTATCTTGCATCAAGACTCCGCCTAAGCCTTCCTTAGATGCATCAATGCATACCAAGAAATTTGCATCCATATCCGGGACCTTTAGTATCGGTGTTGTTGTCAACAACTCCTTGAGCCTCCAAAATTCTTCCACGCATTTCTCAGTCCAAAAAAAATTCTTGTTCTTCTTCTGCAATTCCGTGATAGGATTTGCTATCTTTGAAAATCCCTCGACGAACTGTCAATAGTATCCTGCCAAACCTATGAAGCTATGCCCTTCGGGGACATTCATCGGCGTGGGCCATTCCATAATAGCATCGACCTTGGCTGGATCCACGGTGATGCCTTCGCCAGAGATGACCTACCCTAAGTAGTGAATCTTTGATTGATAAAATGAGCATTTGGAAAACTTCCCATACAATTTGTGCTCTCGCAAACACTGTAGTACCAAGTGCAAGTGCTCGTCATGCTCCTCCATCATACAAGAGTAAATCAAAATATCGTCAATAAATACTTGGACGAACTTTTCCAAGTACTCGTGGAACACCCCATTCATCAGACTCCTAAATACCCCTGGGGAATTTGTCAATCCCAACAGTAAAACAATAAACTCAAAATGTCCAAACCTTGTCTTAAAGGCGGTCTTTGGGACATCATCCTCCTTGATCCATAAGTGGTGATACCCTGATTGCAAACTGATTTTGGAGAACACCGTCGCACCCTCCATTTGGTCGAACATATCATCGATTCTCAGCAATGAATACTGATTCTTGATCATAGCCTTGTTTAGTTGACGGTAGTCAATGCAAAGCCTCCACGATCCATCCTTCTTTTGTATGAACATAACAGGTGCACCCCACGGTGACACACTAGGATGTATCAGTCCCAAGTTCTGCAATCTTTCAGTTGCATTTTAAACTCTTGTAACTCTAGGGTCGACATTCGATAAGGCGTTCTTTCTATTGGTTTCGTCCCCGGTTTGAGGTCTATGGTAAACTCCAACTCCCTCTCTAGCGACATCCCAGGTAACTCCTATGGAAATACGTCTGCAAACTCCTTCACCACTGGAAGGTGTTCTAGACCTTCTGCTACTCCCTTCTCGTTTAATGCAAGGATCGCATAAATCTTGCACCCCTTGCGCATACTCTTCTGTAGATGTAAGGAAGAGATGAACCTCAGGGAAACTCCCTGGTTCCGTCCTACAATCACACGTTTCTATCCCTCGTCATCGACCAAGCTCAGTCATTTTGTCTTACAGTTTAGTATCGCCTCATGTGATTCCAACCAGTCCATACCAATCACGATGTCATAAGATCCTAGGATCGTGACGTACAGGTTGGCCCTTGTGACAAACTCTCCCAGGTTAAGGACACAGCCCATAACCTTTCCTCCAACCTTTTTTTTGGCTCCTTAAGCCATCTCCATGAAGCTAAACTCGTCCTGTTCGACTGCCTTTACCTTAATCCTTTTTAGTGCTGCATCAGAAATAAAACTCTCAGTAGCACCAAGATCTATCAATTACTAAGGGTCTGGTCAGCGACGGTACCTATCGTCTCGAGCATAGTCGACTGATGCTTTGCCTGGCAGTTATTCACCGCTGCAAGAATCCGATGGGGCTTGCCCATATCTCCCACGGTAGTGGGTCTAGCTGATCCAGATGCTCTAGTCCTCTCCACCAGGAAATCACACTGGTAGTGTGGCTCCCCACAAGTCCAACACCTCTTCTTCGGCCTAGTAGTCCTGGTACCCAAAGTAGAAGATGACGGCCCACCGGCCTGGAACCCTAGTTTATTTTGCTTAACAGGCCTGAATTGCTGCTACTGCAGTCGATGCTGCTGCTGATGCTGTTGTGCTCTAGATAAAACTTACTCTGTTGGTCTTGCTAGAGTCCTGGTCTGACCCCCACTGATAAGCTCCTCCTCCGCTATGAGGGCCTTCTGGATGACATCATGCAAGGTTTGAGGCATCAAATCCTAACCTTTTCACGTAGGCTTCCATTAGGGTTGAACACAAACCTGTTGACCTTAAGTTTTTTAGTGTTAAGGTGCAAAGCATACTAAAGTAGCTTCATTAAATGAGCCTCGTACTCGGGCACCGTAAGACCTCCCTGTTGTAAGGCGTTGAACTCATTGAGCTGATGCTCAATGAATTTTTCTGAAAGGTACCTCTCTTGGAACCATTCCTCGAACAGTTCCCATGACACGTCTTTGACGGCCATGTTCAGCTGTGGTAGGAGCATCTTCCCCATAGAAGAGTGCTCCCCTTTAGTTGAAAGACCGCCATGTGGACCTTCATGCTAGAGGTCGTAAATGAAAAGTGTGAAGCACACGCGTTGCTCTACAACTATGATCTGACAACACCACCATCCGTGACACTCATGGACACTAGAACTCATCTCTCTTGAGATTTCATAGGATGTTAGTAGTACTAGCATTTGCGTGTTGTGGACCCTCAGGAGCGCCTTCTAAATGCAATCTCCACAAGGACACTTTAAGGTTTTCACTTAACGCAAGGGTTAAAAATCACGGGTTTACTGCAGTGGAAAGCCTGCAGATCCACAGTCGTAGGGTTTAACCCGCTTTGATACCATATGTAACGACCCCACCATTATGAAACCAATGAAGAAGTTTTTTTTTTTTTGTTTTCCAAAAATTAAGAGGTAAGAAGACGATGACGAAAACCAATCACTCATCCATTGACATCGAACACTAGCACACAGTCTGGGCAACAAGTTACTTGAGATGACACACACAGGGTTAATACAACTGGTAAACATGCGCAAAATTAACAAGGGGGGCAACTACCCGCCAGACTCAATGCGACCAGGCCTACCAGCTAGGGACAACATCCCCATCCCAACCTCTCAGCCCAGACGAACAAGAATAGAACCTCAAGGTGCGTGGACCTAATTCCTAAAGGCATTCAACCCTTACATTGAGGTCAACATACAACGCTCAACCACTCTCACATGGCAGGAGCCGACTCTGACCAAGATATCAATCGCCGCTAACCCAATAGGATGTGCCATGATCCCTGCGCCAGGAATCATGTCATCCCCCGAAGAAGGGAGCGGCAATAAATTGGGGCGACACCGCCCATCTAGACCAAGGACTTGGATGATTCTGACCGCTAAGGCTGACTACTAGCCGGAAGGATACCCTGTACTATAAGTAACAGGTCTAAGAGATGCAAGAGAAGGACAACCCAGGGAGTACGTAAGTCGATACTGTCTTCGTCAACCACCCCACTCTCTATTAAGTCTAAGGGTCAACTATAATCTAAAAATGGTGATAAGTAGGTCAACTACTTATGCTAACAACGATAGGTGATTGCATGTTGCATAGCGCATGTGAATCCAAGAGAAGCATGAGGAGCTTAGGATGATCGCCTTTCTTGCCACTGGATAAGGTTTTTCCCAACCTTGTAATCCCTCTAGAAATAATTAACCCAACATTTATATAACTGATAACACTTTACTTGTAATGGCCCTCTACCCATACAGGAAAAGTTATCAATAACCCACCTGTTAAACAACCCTAAATTCTTTATTAGAGAAGGGTCTATAAAATTTATGCACCTCTATGTAACACTCAATAGTGGATTAAAGGATAACTACCTTGGGTTTGAGTTGTATCCCACCTACACGAATCAAGGTAAAATGCGAGATGAAAGGAATTTAAAGGATAATACAACACCTAAAAATTGTCCCAAGTAAATTTTAAAGAAAATTTAAGGGAAAAACAAATTCGGTGAAACGCATCTTAAAATTATCGCATAAATAATATTTTAAGAATAGAAGGCTACACGAAAATTAGATAGTTTTGGAGAGAATACTACCTTATGCCCATCGTTCAACTCAACCAATAATTGAGCGACACAATTAGTGAGAGAAAGAAATAGGAAAATAAATTATAATCTATCACTAAGCAACCCAATACCAAAATTATCCTGAAGTTACACTTTAAACAATAAAGGATGGCAACTCTATTAGATTATCAATAAATATTTGAACAATTAAAAGTTAACCATCACATCGTATTGGGGATCTGTTGGCCCACAGGCATTGAGCACGTAATGGTTATCTGGTTGCTCTCAGTGCTGACAAGCTCAGCGTTGTCCAAGGGCTGGTAACTGGTCGTGACTCGCAGCCAAGGGTAAAATACCGATTGAGGCGATGGTAGACTAAATTTTACAAAAGGGGTATCATTGCTAAGGGAAAAACTCACAGTTTAAGACTTTCAGCAACTGTCGTCATGCCGTAAAAATCTCTACCTTTCCACAATAATTATTGCTAACAGACTTGAACATCAGACATAGTCCATGTCATTAACGTTGACATAACATAGTAATTCCACAGTCAACAAATGCATGATTCTGTTCTATAAGAAATAGATTGGCAAATTTTCCCTGAAACCAAAGCACATTAGCAGCAGTTTAAAAGCAGAACGCATTCATCTCCGAGTAATTCGCTAGGCAGTAACTGCCATCTCAGGTTCAAATGGTTAAGAGAAAATCACAGGTGTCTAACTCAAGGAGGAATTCGGGGTCACTCCAGCCACAAAGTTGTTAAGGATTAGAGTAATAAAAGTGATTCAAGGGGCGTCAACATTGTCAAGATTTCAACCAGCAGAAACGCCGAATCCAAGACTCAACAAAAGGAAAAAAAATTGTGGTTGTTTATAAAACACCACCAAGCCAACAACCACATCATTCGTGCGGCGAAAACGCCCTTTTACATGATTAAACTCAACAATTCGCCCACCAGACACCACCATTGCCGCAAAAACATTACAAGCTATCGCTATCCATTAATGTAAATTGACTACTAACAATTAGCTAACTTTCATTGAGTTTAAAGGTACCAGTGCTGTCTAGTTAAAGGAATAAGAAAATTTAGATATAATCCAACGCTGTCTAGTTACAGGAATAAGCAAATTAAATATAATCCAGTGTTGTCTAGTTACAGGAATAAGCAAATTAAATATAATCCAACGCTGTCTAGTTACGGGAATAAGCAATTTAAATATAATGATTGTTTAGTTTACTAAAAAGAAAACGATTTTTGCAGAGTTACTGTCCATCATACAATTTGATAATGTTTAATAGCTTAAAGGGAAAATGATTATCGCAGTGACATTGTCCATCAAACGATTGCTAATGTTTATTTGCTTAAAGATAACATGATTATTGCAAAGGACAGTTAATCGCTGGCCAACCGAATTACAAGCGCAAGCCAAATATCCATCAACATAAAATGAAAAGATAGATGTATTCAACAATGCTCAATAACGCAGAGTTAAGTTGCTCATCTAAGCATAGACGCAGAGTAAATTTATCCATGCATGCATAAAAACACAGTCAATAATGTAAAAACGCAGGAATGTCCAGTGAGATAAAAAGGTGAAGTAAAATGAGATAGCTGTAGATATAAACATGCCGAGTTCATGAAAAAACTTTTCCAACAATCAAATGTTGTAGGGTTAATAAACGTATCAGGGTGCAAGACGACAATAAGCCAAGGAAAACAACAAAGGTAGGTGACTAGCAGGTTCGCCTTTGCTTCACCATCCTCGCATAGAAAAGCAAGGCGCTGAGATCCATAGGTATTTTAACGCTAAGGCAATGACCATAGATCAGGCTCCTGGACAACTGCTCAAGCGAGGACTGGTGAGCTAGGGACGAAGGATAAACAACCTCAAGGTCTCAATCAACACACAGGGCGGTCATGACATGCGAGAAGACGAAGGCCATGGGAAAACAATCAACCAGACAATCCGCTAGGCTAAGAAAAAGAGGTCCGCTAACAATCTAAACATCCAATCCATTTACAAATCAAAATGAAGTTCCAAGCATACGTCCTAATGCATTCTACTCTACAAAATAAAAGAGCGTACCGTTGCCTAATCACCCACTTCGAATGATGTCCCGCGCTCCGTGCAACGCCTGCTCGCCGACCGTCGAGACCTCACCAGTACCTCCCAGCCAATTCTAGGGGTACTCTTCTTTCCCCTTAGCCCCCCGAGCCGTAAGGGGGCCACACACACTATCCAAAGGTTTCATCTAGCTCCCAGCTCGCCTCGCAAGGTAGACCTACCACTCCTCTCCGAGCTGGGTATCCCAACTCCCACAAGTAAATGAGTCAAGTCGATAATTTTGTAGTGTAACGTTACACAAAACAGAAGATCCCCATCTCCTTCTCCTTCCTTCATTATATAGAATTTTCCACTTCCTTTCTTTCCTAAAATCTTATTTAATTAAAGTTTTTAAAAATAAAATCCTAAAATTCCTCTCCATACAAGTGTCCCCCATCCCCTACATTCCTCCATAATTTGATTTCTTTAATTAAGTAATTATTTTTATTTACCTCACCCACCTAGAGTTACTCTTAGAATCACTCCTGGGTGTCCCTAAATTCCCTTACAGGTTTTAAAGGCTTTCCATATTAAGAAATTACTAATTCAGTTTAAAATTAGAAAGCTCTTAAATGTAGATTCTTTACTAAGTTGACTTCCCACTTTTTCCCTTAAGTTCCCCTTTTTCTTTTTTATGTTACCTCTTTTCCCTAGTTTCCTATTTTTTTATTTTTTTTCCTCTTTCCCCTTTTTCTTAGAACTCAAAAAGGTAGGTGACGAATTTAACCCCTTTTCCCTTTTATCAATAATTTAGTACCTTTTTAATTTATCAAAAGATAAAATAATTAATTCCCTCTTTACATTTATATCCACAGATTTTATTTCTT
Source organism: Picea sitchensis (assembly GCA_010110895.2). Lineage (NCBI taxonomy): Eukaryota > Viridiplantae > Streptophyta > Pinopsida > Pinales > Pinaceae > Picea > Picea sitchensis. The sequence continues at coordinate 7,571 of SNQJ01S0203541.1, forward strand.
ATGAATAATTTAATTTCTTACTCCCTTCATGTTACAAAATTTTATGAAGATCTTAATTGTTATTTAAGCGGTGTTTATTTTAAATTTTATTAATTTATTTTAATTTATCTATTTATTTAGTTATTATTATTATTATTATTATTATTATTATTATTTAAAGGTGGACAAAATTTTACCCGTAGCAAAATTTTAGACTTAGAACTTAGATTTTGTACTGAGCAACATTTAATTAGGGAAAAATTGTTTTAAAATTTCTTAACATGTTAATTGTCTTAGGACCATCTAGGTTCATCCCTATATCATAAACAACGTGATGTTCCCTTCAAGATGCACTAGTTGCTCCAAGGGTGCCACTCACCTCATCTATTCCCTTGCGCAATGTGCCCTTCAGGATGCACTACGTGCTCCAAGGGTGCCACTCGCCACTCTCAATTTTTCTTGTGCGACATGCCCTTCAAGATGCACCATGTGCTCTAAGGGTGTCACTCACCTCTTGACTGATTTGGTTGACATCAATAACCCCTGGAGTCAACACTCTCCCAGGTGAACTTGTGAGAGACTAAGGGTTTCTAAGGAATAAGGTCCCCGCCTTATTGTGCACCCGTTAAAATCATCTTGAAAGACTGTCGCAGTCTGCCCTCACGACATCGTGGGTCCTCTCGAACTAGGTAATCGTTAACCTACAGTTCGAGTCATGGCGAGAGTGCTAGTAGGTTGTGGCAGGGTTGTTGTCCAAACCTCTCCCTCAACATCTCTGGTAGTTGTGTGCGACCCCTTTACTTCATATGTAAGTATTTTCGGCAAGCTATCGTTCGCCTGCATCATCAACAAATCATGTCAGAACATATCCATATCATATCACCCAGTCAGATGCACTAATATCACAATAAAACAATCAAACCCCAAAGGCACACTCCTTGACTCGATCTGGAGTCCAAGGGGTTCCATCGATGCCTCTGCATCCTCAAGGTCCTAAACCCTGCACACTCAGTAAAATTGAGTCAATAGCACATGTCTATGCCAATGTAGTAAGACAACATATCGTCAACCCATAACGCCTCATAATCAAAATCAAGAGTTTTAATAGCATAATAATCTGAATCACTTGCGAGCAAGTGTCCTCAAGGATAAGTTTACGCAGTGCACCAAAGAGGAATGTTACATAAGTAGACAAATTTAATGGGTTGAAAGATTATTTTTTTTACATTGAAATAAAATTTTAATAATTTTATTTTAAAATAAAGTTGAATATAACTTTATTAAATTTTATTATTTTAAAAATTATGAAAATTAATATATATATATATAATTTTATAAAAAAATTATATATTTATTACTTTATTTATAAGTTTATTTTATTGATCTATTAAATAAATTTACTTTAATTTTTATATTACATAAATATTGACATTTATGTTTTTTTATATTACATAAATATTGACATTTATGTTTATAGATCCATGAAATAGTTGGAAAGCATTTGATGGCATTGGTTACATCAATCTTGATATTAAGATATTTTGATATTAATGGTTTTAAAAAAAATTACTTAATTTGTATCATTACATAAATATTGACATTTATGCTTATAGATCTATGAAATAGTTAGAAAGCATTTGACGACATTGGTTACATCAATCTTGACATAAGGTATTTTGATATTAATGGTTTTAAAAAAAAATTGTTTGTTCATTTTGTAGAACATTTTGTTAAATCAATTTTGATATTAAGATATTTTGATATTAGTGGTTTAAAAAAAATTAATTAATTATTTTGTAGACCATTTTGTCAAATCTGGACATTAAGGTATTTTGATATTAATGATTTAAAAAAAAAAATTGTTTGTTCATTTTGTAGAACATTTTGTCAAATCAATCTTGACATTAAGATATTTTGATATTAATAGTTAAAAAATAATAATTAATTGTTTATTTTGTAGAACATTTTGTCAAATCAATCTTGACATTAAGATATTTTGATATTAATGATTTAAAAAAACAATTGTTCATTTTGTAAAACATTTTGTCAAATCAATCTTTACAAGACATTTTGATATTAATGATTTAAAAAAAAAAATTTGTTCATTTTGTAAAATATTTTGTCAAATCAATCTTGACATAAAATATTTTGCTTTTAATGGTTTTAAAAAAATTATTTTGATATTAATAGTTTAAAAAAAAAATCAATTGTTAATTTTGTAAAACATTTTATCAAATCAATGTTGATTTGATATTATTGGTTAAAAAAAAAATGTTCATTTTATAAAATATTTACTTAGTATTTTTGAAAGGGAAACTTTCATTTTAAGTGAAATAAAAAACTTTAAAAAATAAAAATGAACTATTTACTTAATATTTTTTTTGGAAAAGAAACTTTTAACATTAATAAGAAGTTAAAAAAAAAAAAACATGTTTTTTCACTTTAAAATATATTTGGTCAAAAGAGAAAATTTGATCAAATAAATCGGTATCATTTCTTAATAGGATATTTTTCTTTTTTAATATTTTTTTTATATGCATTCTATTTGATCAAATAAGCCCTATCATTTCTTAATAGGATCTAAATTGGGTATCATTTCTTATAAATGGGGTATCATTTCTTAATAGGATCTGTATTTGTGTTTTAATAAAAAGAATTATATCCAATTTAAGTATGAAGTCTGAATTAGTTAAGCGGATTTAAATAAATTATAAAGTTAAATAATTTAATTATATTATTATTAATTAATTTTTAATTAAAAATTAAATATTTATTTTTAAATTGTTATTAATTTTTATTTAAAATTTATCAATTTAGTAAGATGGATTTCAAAAAATGGTTTATGGAAATTTTTAATCATGTTAATTTTTTAGTTATTATATTTAATATTTTTTTACAAATAAATATCAAATAATATTTTTTTAGTATATATATATATATATAAATATTTTGTAACTACAGATTCATCATATGAGTTTGATATTCATTGTTTGTATTTATTTTCCCTAATCAAATTATAATGATTAACTTGGTAAAATTGAGTTTTTTTTTGCAAGTTCTTTTGTATAGTGTAGAATCAATATTTCATAAGAATTCTAATAACTCTTTTTTCTGAGTTACATTTACAACTTCTAAAGATATATACATGTCTTTCAAAATAATTGGTTACAAACATGAACGCACATTGGAGTTACTCTTTAAATTTGTTTTTTCTTTTGAGATATAAGGGCAATACAACTAATGGGAGATTAATTGACCTTGGACATCTTACGAATTGATTTCAATGGGATGGATAAATTGTTTTTTTTTCATATCCAAATTATCTAATCCTTCCATCTTCTTCATGCCACTAGAGGAATGCCCAATCATAAAATTCTTCATTGAAGGGGAAGGCATCGGGGCCAGAACCACATCACTACATTTTCAGGGAGTGTTGGGCAATTGGGTTAATGTCGTTGGCATTCATCATTTTGCATATTGTTTTGATGCTACTTCAAGAGGTTTTTTCTTTGATGAATAACCTTTGGATCAATTGTTTTTAACTTTATTCACCATAGAGACCAATGATACTTGAAAAGAATCCTACAAGTGCCCTATCTGTTTGTAGGTCTTGCATCAAAAAACTATATATTCATAAGGCAAATTTTGAATCCATTGAGAATCATGCCACTTTAGAACAATCTTATTTAATAGACTAAGACTAAGGGGTGAGTGCAAGCTAATGATGGTCTCTCATGACGCGTTAGTGGAAATGCAAACTTGGAAAAACAACAATGTATTAACTTGGAGGGATTACTCAAGGTACTTTTACAATGAATTTGAATACGATGTAGGAATATGAAACATAGGAAATTGAATTATCCTTTTGAATATACAAATTTTATTCATAGAAATTGTGAATAACTATCTCAAATTTGATTTTTTCTAACAATGGTACATTTTATTTTTCCAACAAAATATAAGGTATATGTTTTTGTTTGTGAAAGTGTTGAGAACCTTAACGATGAAATTTTGTTCCAAAAAAATGCAAACTTGTAGAGAACTTGATTTTTTTGTGCCATGTATTTTTTGGAAATTTAAAATATTAATTTTATATTTTTCTTAAATTATCAAAGTCAACATATCCCTAAAATTACAACGTCTTTTGTTCGTGCAGGTTAAGAGGGTCTTGACATGATCAAAACAATTTTATTTTTTTTAGATTGTAGATATCGGTGTCCTTTAGTGCCGCATATAACTCGTTCGAGAAATGGTTAAGCAAACAAATAGTTATAGAAGAAATAAGAGAGGTAGGTATTC
>SNQJ01S0203543.1:0-16655 GCA_010110895.2 Picea sitchensis
GTAATTGGTGTATGAGACCTCCTTGTTTGTGGGACAAGGGACCCCCTCCGCCCAACGATTTGACTGGTAAAGTCTACGAAGGTATACATACCCTACCCCCTTTGGATTTGAACTTATAACCTCTTAGGAGGAAACACATGTTCTTAACCATTACATTGGGTTGAATTATCAATACACATCCAAAACACTACTGAAAAGATTCTGCCTCAATGTTCACAAAGCCCTTTTCAAATATAAACTTATAAATAGTTATGAATAACTCAAGCCATATCTATTTTTATAGATGATGGAAAATAATATCTACTCAAATTTTAAATGTGGAATTTTTTTATTTCAAATATAAACTTATAAATAGTTATGATTAACTCAAACCATACCTATTTTTATAGATGATAGAAAATAATATCTACTCGGATTTTATACTGTGGAATTTATTTTAAATATAAATTTATAAATAGTTATAAATAACTCAAACCATATCTATTTTTATAGATGATGGAAAATAATATCTACTCAGATTTCACCCAGATGGGGTGTTAGGGCCAGCCACCTGGCGCACAGAGGAGACGCGAAGAAGCCAACAAAGCACTGAGCCATGTTCCCGGCTCGTGCCTACTGCTGCCGATGCCCTCCTGCATTAAATTGATTTTACGACGATGGGAGGGGCATTTACTCGAGCTCCCCCGACCTCCATATCGTAGAGTGCAATGACTCAGTTTGTTTGTGTTCTCGTTCCACAACTTCGGTCTGGTTCTGCTGGTCTGCTCATGGTGCTTATACCACCCCGGTCGCTCCTTGTCCTCCCCCTTGGTCTAGCAGACCATTCCCACTTACCAGGCCATACTATGCCGCGTCAGCGAGTTAGACCGGGCAGGGGTTCTCCCTGGCACCCTCGACGACCTCGCACTTCGGCTTCGCCCCCTGGTTCGCCTTCAACTTTATCCTCGCCACTCCGACTGCCTGAGTTAGCCATTCACTCTCCCTCCACCGTACCTATTCCGAGCTTCGACTGTCTAGCCATAATTGACACCAGCACAAACCCTTCTTGGCGCCACCTCTTAGCTCCTTCAACCTCCAGGTACTCCTTTCCTCCTCCTGCGCCAGATTTTGCCTCCACGAAATCAACCACGGGGACGCCCTCTCATAGTCGACCAGGCCGTAACAAGGAGCTGATGTCCTCTAACCCAACAGCGGACTTGCTGTCGCGAGAAAACCTTACCATCCTTTATGACTTGGTCTTCGAACTCCGTCTGGGAGTGGATGACCTCCATTTTCGATCACAACATGTGGATGGGAGGCTTTCAACCCTTCTCCAGCTTCTCTCCACTTACCAAGAAGCCCCTCCCGCAGCTTCATAAGAAGCACCTTCCACCGCAGGTGACAACGAGAGTTGCAGGAAGCAGGGCGCAGTAGAGGACGACGAGGAGCCGATTCAGCAGGAGCTCACACAAGCAGGAGCAAATACCGTCGGGCAACGCTGAGAGTGTTAAGGGACCGGTTCGGCAGGAGGTTAAGGAGGCGGTAGTCATTAGTTTGCAGGTGCACACCCTAACGACAGATGCCGAGACGGCTGCTAACGAGGATGCGCGCACCAGGGGCAATGACATGCAATGGGCAACTAACCGGACACCTGTCGAAGAGGAGCCGTGGCCAGGCTTTCTGCCAGAGTATGTGCCAGACTATACGCCAATTGTCTAACCCTATAGGGGGCTATTTTTTTATATAGATCTTCCTCTAGTGACATCTTTGTTAGCTAAGCTCTATGTTTATTTTAAGACTGATAAGAACTTTGGTGTTAGAATTGCCCGGTTGGATGAACTGGTTTCTCCTTCTGAAGCAGTTCAGTGATTACAACCCGGATGACACTCAATTTTGTACTTTTGGTTTGGTCCTTGAAAGGCCTTTATATATAAAATTAATTACTTACAAAAAAAAAATATATCTACTCAGATTTTATAATGTGAAATTTTTTACTTTTGAATGATAAAGAAGTAACCACTATATCTGAAGAAGGCTTATTTACTTTTTAGTGGTATAGAAGTCCCACCATTTATCTTAAGAATGGGGATTTTTTTTACTTTTGAATAGTATAGAAGTAACCACTATATCTTAAGAATGGGGATTTTTTTTTACTTTTGAATGGTATAGAAGTAACCACTATATCTAAAGAAGGCTCATTTACTTTTGAGTGGTATAGAAGTTACCACTGTATCTTAAGAACTTTTGGTATAAAAGTCACCACTATATCTTGAGATTGCATATTTGTGTGGCTTGTAATGCATTGTGATTTAACCATCCACCGTACAGTTTATTTGTGATTTTATGGTAGTTTTAAAACTCTCAGGTACATCTTTTGGTATTACAAAATATTTAAGTATATTAAGAATGGATAAACAATGTTGAAATGATAAACTTACTATTATATCATATTCGTATATGTTATTATATCATATTATATGTGTGATAAAAAAATAAATAATATAATAAATATTATTATATCATATTATATTATATATATATATATATATATATATATATATATATATAATAATAATATAATATAAAAAATTGGTATTACAAAATATCTAAGTTTATTGAAAATAATGAATAATATTAAACTAATAAACTTATTATTATACCTATTCGTATATGTTATTATATTATTCGTATATGTTATTATATATTACATGTGTAATAGAAAAAATAATATAATAAAAAAACATGGATTAAACCAAAAACTTTATCCTGCAAACTATTTCAATACATCACAATTTATTTTCCCAATATTTATTTCATGGATTCCTTATTCCTCTACATTAGTTGGATTTGGGTTTCAATAAACTTTCAAAATTATTTACCAACATTGCAAATAGACTTTGCAATCCAACAAATGTAATCACATATTAACATATTATTAATAGATAGATGGTACTATAGTTATAGATTACGATCTCAAATTATATTAATTCCCAATATTTATTTCATGGATTCCTTATTCCTCTAATTAGTTGGATTTGGGTTTCAATAAACTTTCCAAATTATTTACCAACATTGCAATAGACTTTGCAATCCAACAAATGTAATCACATATTAACATACTATTAATAGATAGATGGTACTATAGTTATAGATTACGATCTCAAATTATATTAAATCCTTGATTTTTAACATTTTATCTAAGGGTTTTTTTTGTTGTTGATATAATTCCTTGCTTTTTTACATTTTATCTCACAATTTTTTAATATTTTTTATTAAATTTTTTTATCAAATAAAAAAATATATTGTTATTATTTTCTTTTCATTAAACTAATTTTTAATTGGTTAATGGTATGAATATTTTTCTAATTTTTTTTTTTTCTAAACACTTCAAATAATTACCATGATATGTTTGCAATATTTTATCATATTTATTATTCTCCAAAATTGATTTTTTAAAGATAAATCTTTTATCATTTTTGTCATTTTACATGGACACATTTGAGGATACTCTCCCATGTTTCTTTACACTCAAGATATGAGGTCTCTTTGTAATCTAGGTATCCATCGCATCTACATTCAATGTATAAATCAAATCTATCTATAATCTAGGTATCCATCGTACCAAGGGAAGCTTGCATGAGGTATCCATCACATAAGGGAAGGTTGCATGTAGATATGCAAAACAATTTTTATGAACATTTTTACTGGAATCTATATAGTTATATAGAGTTTATTGACTAGTTGAATCCAATACCAATGATGCACATCTATGAAATCTTGTTATTCCTCATGTTGCTCCTCCACCATTATCACTAGACATCTCCCTAATCCTTGACTAGTGTTGCTCCTCCTCCTACTCCTCCACCACTACCACCTTAAACCACACAGTTTTCTCTTTTTTGGTGGGGCCCACATTAACTCTGTGCACAAGAATTTACTAAGTTGTCTTGTGAGAAAGATGTGATCTACTTCCCTGATCACTTGTCCATCCATCCCTTATCATTATTCAAAACCCAGTGAATGATAAGAGAATATTTTTGGCGATAGCTTTACTGGATGAATTTTACCTTCAACTCCTACAATCTTTTGTTGAGCCCTTCCCTTTCTTTTCTCATTCTCAATCACCAACAATTTCAGTGATTGAGTTTCATAATTGCAATATAGAGAAATTAGGTTATTTTACAATACGATGCACGGTCCAACAGATGGAAATACTACCAATGCTACAATCATAAGTTACTACCAATGACATGAAAGCTTCAAATGATCCCGAGTCATCGACCCACACATTCCATGGGCAAGCTAAACTCCTCTATTCTTTCATATGATGACTAATAAACTAGTTACAGTTTGATCATGTGACCATTCTTCATTATGTAAGTGATCACTATGAAAAAAATGGCCCATAAGATTCATATTAAAAGTTCAACAACAATAACATCAATAAAAATATTCACTCTGATATGTTGGGATATCAAATTCGTTCATTAAGTTAATTAATAAATCTGTGAACCATATTTATCACTAAAGATGGTTGCAAGTGCTTCGGAATTGAATGCTCTAAAAAACCCAGATTTAGACAACAATCAGAAGGCGACTTTAAACCCATATATGGAACTCTTACAATTATGAAAGGACTTGTTGAAAATACAATTTTAAAAGTGTGAAGATGTTAATGGAGAGACTTAAATTTTTCATTAAATTTATAGGCATCCACTTCTTCTTTGTTTTCCTTATCCATGTCGCATTGCGAGGGAGATGTGTAATTTCTTTAGTGATCAACATGGAGTTGACACTGGGCATTTACAAAACTATTGAAATCTCTCGCTTTCTCTCTCTCTCTCAAGAATGAGGGAGATGCTTAATTCCTTCATTGCTTAATACATAGTTGCAAAGCGAGAGATCATTAGAGATACAAATGTCTCCTCAAAGTTTTAAACTTTGGGGAGTTGAACTTGAAACCTCATAGAACTTCATATGACACTTGCCAATTGAGTTGCCCCGACATTTATGGTTGATTATCAAGATAATTAAATTGTTATATTAAAAATAATTAAATCATAATAAATTGCACTTGCACTTGGGGTGTAGAACAACAATAGTTTACCATTAAGGCACTTTGTTATGTAAAGTTACTAGTAGTTTTGTGTGTGAGTGAGAGATTAGAGTTATAGTGGTAGCACTAGCACAACCCCTAAGTCGCGGCTGGTGAACGCTGAAAGGCGGCTTACGGCTGTTAAACTTCCCACTGGTGATCGCAAACACTGCCACCTTAATACCTTAATATTTTTTAATCAGGTAGATGTGACAATAAGTTAGTGAACACAGTAATTTTTAAACACGATTAGGTAAATGTAAAAAAGTAAACATATAAACGGATGTCTTTATAACAGCTCGGAAGTTATTGGATGAAATCAGAGCCATTCATTTATTATGACGACTAAGAATATTCTAGGCATATTTAATCGTCCATGGAAAACTTATTAAGAACTAAAAACCTATTAAATGTACCCATTGTCAATAGGTGTACGCCTTTCTTCGTGCATCATGAGATATTAGAGTTATAGTGGTAGCAGTCTGATCCGTTATGTAGACTGAAGTCATGTAAAGGTCACCGGTTCCAAATCTTCCACTAGTTTTGTATGCAGCCTGAAAGATTAGAATTAGAATTATAGTGATTGCAGTGTGATAACAACAATCTTGAGAATAAATTACAAATTACAATTAAGCAAGCTAAATAAATATATAAAGACGATAAATATAAAATCGCCATCGTAAAGTATAAAATGCCCACACTCTGAACAACACAAAGATTACATACTAGCAGAACAGCTCAGGCCGTTGCATTTAATACACGTGGACTTCTGTGGGGTCCAGGGTTGAAGAATCTGATCGATGCTCACGACGTGGAACTGAGCGGGCTGAATTCGTAGTGGATTCCTGCAGTTTGCTCGTGGCTTTGTTATAGTTAATGAATCCCATCATCCAGAAATCGTGGCCATCCACCGTCATGATCTGAATATACTTTTCAGCAGGATTATCTTTGTTCGTAGACGGATTCACAGCCTTCAGATTCGTCAAAGGGATTGCAAGCTGCATTCATTATTATCACAATTTCAGTTTCCGCCATTATCATCACAGTTTCAGTTTCCGCCAATTTACATAGAAAAGGATTCAAGAACGTAATAAGCATCACTCACCCTGTAGTAACTCCAGGACGTCTCTCCGGAGGGAGAGGTGAACGACAAGGGGCGATCGCTGCAGAAGGCGATCTTCACGGTGGAGATGTATAGAGTTCCCGCTACGGGGCCGGTGGAAGTCGACAGATAGCAGGCGTACGTTTTCTGTAACTTCTCCTCGGGAGAGACGGAAAACGTCTGTCGAAACAGAGCTTCAAAGCCTCCTTCCGTTAGGGCTTTGGCACCCAGGGTCAACTTCCCCCACGCCGCATCCGACATGCTGTTCCCAGTTTTCACTGCATTTAAACGGAATCTATCAATTCAAAACCCAAGCAGGCAGGCAGGCAAGAACAATACGGGAAGGTGAGGTTAAACTTACGGTTGGTCCAGACCTCTGAGGCCAAATTCTCGGCCTTCTTGGTCCATTTGTTGAAGCAGTGCTGCGCCGAATTCAGGGGGCCTGCTCATAGGCAAATCTAATCAGACAAAAAATTAGATAAAAACAAGAGAACGCTTTGTTGATCAAAGATTTTTTGATGTGAACGTACACTTTGAATGTTGTACTGGAGATGGTTGCACGATATACGAGCTGGGGGTGGGGTGTTCCGCAGGGGCCGTCCACGTCGCAGCCTCTTTGTTCTGAGGATGGGCAGAGGGGGCCGCAGGAGCGCCCATAACTTTGGTGCCCCATTTTCGCCTATCCTTCTGTGAGTTAGCTGAATCTCGCTTCAGCGCCTCCGGGCTAGTCGAACCCTCTGCGTCCAGCTTCGGATAAACGATTGGCTGCGTCACTCCGGCGTCTCTACCAGACTTGTCTGTGTAATCAGATTGAAGAAGCTGCTCCCTTTGGTCGTCTGCTTTACTCATCCTTGCAATCTTATGGTCGAGTCAGGGCTTAACAATTCACAGAAAATCCAAAATCCGGAACGCAATGCACTGAAAGTCGGTCTATGTTGATCGGTATATCTGAGGAGAAGTAGAGTGAAGATTGCGGCTTTATACGACGGCTTGCGTGCAAGTGAAGAAATGAGAGGGCGTGGAACGTGGATCGATCGCTTTAACATAACCGACTCTTCTTTTGCACACGTATTGCCGGACGCGTGCGAACTTCTATATGCGCGGCTTTTGGTCTTAATTTCAATTAGAAGAGTATATATTTATACAACTTTGATGGTTTTGGGTATATATTTATACAACCGATGAAGTTTATGGTTATATATTTAAAGTTTTACATTAAAAATAAAATATAAAAAACCTTAAGAATACACGGTTTTGAAGGTCGTAATTTAAATTAAAAGGGTATATATTTATACAACTTTGAAGGTTTTGAGTATATATTTTGAAATTTGTTAAAGTCCTACAATTATATACCCTCTACCTCTGATTTGAATTTTGTGACCTGCCAAGAGGTAACACATGTTCTTAACCATTAGGCCCACTTTCGGTTATAAAATTGTAAAAAAATGAAAATAAATATTTTTAATAATTTTTTTTCATTAAAAATAAAATATAAGAAAAATAGAAATGGATATTTTTAATATGAAAAATGCATTTTAATATTTTATGTTTTTCATTTTTTTACAATAAAAATATTACCAATAAGAAGAACACATCAAATAAATATTTAATCAAATTTGAAAACATAAATATACTCATTTGTTGGAAGCAAGCAAACTTATTCATCTGCTTGTGTAGAAATGTATTGCTTTGGCAAACAAAAAAAAAGTTCCATGACTAATAAGTAAGGGACATGGCTAGATCCGTAGAGTCAAGTTATGCCCTTAAACAACTCCACTATTCACAAGACCAATAAATGGAATGTCTATAAAGTCTCAACAATACTATAACAATAGAAAAATAAAACGAGAGAAAATCTGAACAATATCACAATATTATGAAAATAAAATCAATTTAATGTGACTTTGACAGTGATTTAAAAATAGATATAGGTAGCTTTCCAAGTCATATTTATACAATTTGAATGAACTTAATGGTTAAGAACATGTGTGTTTCTCTTAAAAATCACAAGTTCAAATCCAAAAAAATAAAAAATATATATATCTTCCTAAACTTAATATATTACTATTACTATTACTTACATCAATATGTTGCCCATAACTCTAGGATTAAAACTCTAGAAAAATACTAGATCTAACATAAATTAAATTACAACATTGAGATAAAAAGATGAGATGAATATTTAATAGCTATAATATAAAGCACAATCACACAAGTAAGAGACACAAAGGATTTAGTTTTCTTTCATTCTTAGAAGTTCCACGATTTTGTAGATCCAACCTACAAAACCATACATTGGCCATTGTGAGGTTTTCATGAGGTAAATTATTAGTTTACAATACACCATGCACCACCAAAAGGTGAACAATAATAGCGATAGTTTACAGAAGATCTAATCTCATCCCTTAGATTATAGTTTACAATCAATATTATATATATATATATATATATATATATATATATATATATATATATAAAGGAAATGTAAAACATTTATCCATTTTTCTCATTTAAGTATAATTGAGAAGTTACATGAGTATAATAGCATTTCTTGTTAGAAAATTTTCAAATAAGCCTGTATAAATGTATACTAGAGTGGTAGTCAGTTTCATCTTGAGGAGCTTTTTTTCCAAAGAATTAACAGTTTATGTTATTATAATATTTAGTTTATATGTTGCTTTGCAATTTGGTATATAAAATGGCCAAAGAAATATGAACAGTGGTGTAATCAGCATTTACAGTCCCAAGATACTTTCCAAAGACGATAAGCAGTCTCATGGTGACAGCCAATGAGACTCTCCAAACTCGAGGACTTAAAAAGTTTATGCGTCCTCCAATAGCTGGTAGAGCCTCTGAGAAATATTCATAAAAAAAAGTGGATCAGAAAAATAAAACAGGATAGATACCTCCATGGGTAAATATTGATGATGTTTGAAGAATTCTCTCTTCCATCTATCCATTTATGTAGCACTAGATTTCCTTCAGGTTCTGTAAGTGCTTTTTTAGATTGATCATCTGTGACTCTCCATTTATGTAGCACTAGATTTCCTTCGGGGCTTCTGTGAGTGCTCTTTTGAATTGATCATCATAGCTCTGGTGAACTCCCATGAGAAGATGTGATAGAAGTTTACATCAACAAATTTTTCCTTTAATATGATTATTCTCCTTTTCCATCCTTCCAATGCACTAACTCTGAGATTTCCTTTTTACTTAACCAGTTGATAATAAACAAGGAATCACCAAATACCTGAAGCTTTTCAAGGTCAAGATACTTCGCTATATGTAAAGTTGACTCTCCAAACTCAGGACTTAAAAAAAGTTTATACATCCTCCAATAACTAAACTGAAACTCTGAGAAATATTCATCAAACAAAGTGGATCAGAAAAATAAAACAGGATAGATACCTCCATGGGTAAATATTGATGATGTTTGACGAATTCTCTCTTCCATCTATCCATTTATGTAGCACTAGATTTCCTTCAGGTTCTGTAAGTGCTCTTTTAGATTGATCATCTGCGACTCTCCATTTATGTAGCACTAGATTTCCTTCAGGTTCTGTAAGTGCTCTTTTAGATTGATCATCTATGGCTCTGTTGAACTCACGAAGAATGTGATAGAAGTTTATATCAATAAAATTTTCCTTTAATACGATGATTCTCCTTTTCCATCCTTCCAATGCACTAACTCTGAGATTTCCTTTTTTACTTAACCAGTTGATAATAAACAAGGAATCACCAAATACCTGAAGCTTTTCAAGGTCAAGATACTTTGCTAATTGTAAAGTTGCCCAGGCTCCCATTAATTTCGCCTTTGTGTTTGTACCCTGACCATAGTTCACATACCACTTATATGTCAAAGATGTAGATAATTTTATAATCCCTCCCTCTCCGCAACATCTTCCATCCCCCTGGTCCGCTCCGTAAAAAAAAACTACAGGATAATCAATTGTATCGGAGTTCAAGCATGTAACAGAGCGAATTTTTTTATGCTTTATAACCGGCTTGTGAAAGTTGCTCAGAGTTTTAATAGCGACAATTGTAACTGATGGATCCTTTCCCTCAAAAATGGCCTCATTTCTGCCATCCAGATGTTCCAACAAGCGAATGCCGCCAAATAGGGGATACCTGTTTTAGCCTCCATCCAAAATGAAAAACACTCACATAGATTAATTCCGCTCCAACTGTGTACAATTTTGTATGCCTTTTAATAGTTTCCCAAACTGTTGTTGTGAAAGAACAGATTATGAACAGATGTGTGCTATCCTCCATCTCTTTTTTACAGAGAATACACCTTCCCGACCCGATCCAACCCCTATGAAGGAGATTTTCCCATGTCGTTATTTTATTATTAACATCCAGCCAAAGAAATAATTTAATCTTTTGTGGAATATCCCATTTCCACATTTGAATCTTCCAGCTAGTGACCAATGGAAGATTTTGAGTTGATTGAATTGCCTCATAAATATTCTTAACCGTAATAACACCAGATGAGTCCCCCCCTGTCTAGATTAGTTCATCTTCATCTCTCGAGAGTATCACTCCAGCTACCTATAGTTCCCGACGGATTTGTCTCCATTCAATGGATAGTTCCCCTGATAAACCCAACTCAGTACTATCTTTCCAATTGGATAAAAAAGAGGTATGTCCTTGTTGATACCAAACCTGTGCTAATAAGGATATATTTTTTGTTTGAGTGCTTCTATAAGATTAGAGGATAGATATGAGGAGGACCCAAGACCCAGGATACTGTCCCTACCTAAACACACATCAAGTCCCGATCCGGGCTTCCAACTGATCCAGTTTGTGATAAGGTGCACCGACTTTATAAGACTAGACCAAATCCTGGAAGCTGACGGGTAGTGGAAAGTTGTCGACCTCAACCAATTGCTCAATGTACTGTGGGGGAAATATTTACCTTTTAACACTTTGTGCCATATACTTGGTTTTGAAATAGCTCTCCATAAAGTCAATGCTGCCAAAGCTTTGCCAAAGGAGAAAATATTATGTAAACCACAACCAACCCTTTTTTTTGGTCGGGCTAATAGCTCCCATCTGCATAGATGATAACTTTTTTTTCTCTGTTCCCGGTCCACAAAAAGTTATAGAGAATGCTCCTTAATTTATGAAAAATAGAGATAGGGATCGTTGCAAGAGAAAGCCAGTAGATAGGCTGACTTTCCAATACCGATTTGCACAAAATATACCTCCCCCCCCAAGGAAAGCCATCTATAACTCCACTGATGAATTTTCTTCTCAACTTTTGTTAGAAGCCATCTCCAATCGTTAGCTTTTTGAACCCTTGACTTCAAATAATACCCCAAATACTTGAAACCGACCGATAAATCAGAAAAGTTGTAAGGCAGAGTATTTTTGAAATCTGATAATTTTGATTCTTCCAGTCCCGAGAAATGTACTGTCGATTTTGTCGAATTCACCCTTAACCCCGAGACTGAACAGAATAATTGAACAATTCTCTCAATTTCCTTCCATTCCATGATTGATGCTTTTGTGAGAAGCAAAATATCATCGACAGATAAAATGTGTAAAATTTTAGTGAATCTGGCTACTTTGATACCACTTAAAATTCCTTGTCTCTGGCTATTTTTTAATAATAGGCTCAAGATTTCCATAACCAATATGAATAACAATGGAGAAAGCGGGCAACCCTGTCACATGCCACAACCACTTTTAAAAAAATCTGTTGCTTCACCATTAACTAAAACTGCAAATGAAACCAAGTCTACACATGCCAGGATCCAATTACTCATAAGAGTACCAAAACCAACTTGAATAAGTACCATTCTGAGATAATCCCAACTGATGCAATCATATTCCTTTTGTAAATCTAGCTTTAATAAGAGGACTCTTTGATTATTTTTCTTGATACTGTGAATGCACTCATGTGTTGTACCAATAGCGTCTTGAATCTAGCACCCTCCCAAGAATCCCAGATGTTCCTCTAATAGGAATTTTGATAATATCGGTTTAACTATGTTCGCTATCACCTTTGATATCACCTTATATACCAGATTACACAATGAAATAGGCCTGAAATCCCCAAACTGATGCGGCTTATCAGAGCAATGAAAGTGGAGTTGATACTACCTGAGTTGTGACCAGATAAACGGGTCTCTTCCACCAGTGCCAGAAGATCCTCACCCATAATCTCAAAGAAATGAAGATATAGCTCTACTGTCCATCCATCGGGCCCAGGGATCTTTTCTTTTTTGAATAACTTTAGGATAGCTTCCAGTTCTTCCAAAGTGATAGGCTTATATAAATCCTTCGCTTCCCACCTATCTACCATTTTTGGATAGTTTTTTACCACTCGAACCTGATCTTCCGTTATATCATCTGGTGGAGACATGAAGAAATTCTTGAAGTATTTTAATGATTCAACTGCTATATCTTTCTGATTTTTGTGAATAATCCCTGCACTATCAACTATCTCCCAAATATATTTACTATTTCTCCTTTGTGTGGCAAATTGGTGGAAAAATTTATTATTCTGGTCTCCACTTTTAACCCATATAGCTCGACTCCTACTCCTCCACAAGTCTTCCCCTTCTTTCAATAATTTATTTCTCTCAGATTTCAGGTAAATGAGATTTGCTTCTACCTCCCGAGTTAAACTGTCACTTGTTGTCCTTTGTAAAATCAATTTTATATTTCCTTATAGATTTATAAGTGTTGTAGTGTCCCGAGCCTTCTTCTCTTTTGCCCATATTTTTGTAGATACCTTTAAATCCTTTAATTTCCAAATGAATCTTCTTTGACAGTTACATTCCTGATTGTATTTCTGGTCATTCCACAACTTTTTTACCAAATCATTAAAGTCCTTTTCCAATAACCACTGAGCATGAAATTTGAATGGGTAATTTCAGTGAATTGTAGAATCCTCCAGTTGTAATAGGATGGGGGCGTGATCTGACACGAAAGGGTATTCAAGCCATGTCCTATGCAATTTAACCTCCAAAAGCAAATCTTCCGATAGAAGAAACCTATCCAACCACTTGACAATTGCTTCCAAGCCCACACGACCATTTCTCCAAGTCGGTACAATTGCGTCAGGCTTTATATCCAATAGCTTATGATCTTGTAAAAGCATATTGAAAAATCCCGCTAAATTGCCCGAAGTAGCTAAGCCTCCCTAGATCTCTCAAGACGATAAGGTAAAATTTAAATCTCCTGCTATCACCGGGTTCCTAAGTGATAGCAGACCACTGCTTGCAAGTGTAGTCTAGAACTCTTTTCTCTCCGTACAAGGGCCATAGACATTCAAAAGGTTGATATTCCTTTTGGTGGCTTTATTAAGACCTGACAATAGAATCCCACCACGAGTTAGAAACAGACAAAAAATGAAAAGGGTTGGGTCCCAAGAAACGAGCAATCCTCTAGAAGACCCCACAGATCTCACTGCACATGATACCCAAGTAGGACAAAACTTATTCATGAAAGCTTGGGATTTCTATTCATTTACCAGTGTCTCCTGCAAAAATACTATATCAGGATGTGTTAAATCCAAAGAACGTCTGAATGAGGCAAACTTTAGGGTGCCACCTACCCCTCTTATAGTTAAGGACATGTAAATCATTACTTTTCCCTAGCAAGGGCTTTCACTACTCTAGGTGCCCCACTTTCAGAGGTGGAAGGATCCACTACCGAGGAAGAGTTGACTGTAGCCTGCAATTTTTTTCTAGTACTTCTCATTTTAATGGGAGAATACTCAATCTTGAGACCCCAAGACCAAGCATAGGCCTTTGTAGGTTCTGTCTTTGAGATGCTCGCTTCACCAAGTTCACCAATGATACTATAAGGGTTGACCATCCTATTCCCAAGATAAGTCGGAAGCGGAGTCGGGTCACTATTGTCCCACAAATAAGGGATAAGTGAATCAAGAATGATTGATAGTGTAGACTCTCCCTCCTCAGATTCTTAGTACCCCATAATCAAAAGCCTATCAAACGAGGAGTTTGAAGTCCCCTAGACAACTTCAGCATATGTAGGGGGATAAAGAATGTGCATTACCCCCCACAGGATCCGAAGAAGTTAAAGAGTCAACCAGAAAGGTAGATTGGTCATGAGTAATAGAGTGTGGACTAGGAATAGTGGTTGGATTACCCTGCCTATCGCTTACGGGTAAATTCGAGGTAGGGGAACCCAAAGAGTTTTGAACAGGTATCCCCCTGTCACCTCCTGAGTCCATTAAATCCACAGGTTGAGATGAAATTACAACCCTGGAAGAATCTAACATAACCTTTTCCAATAAAGATAAAGAATTATAAAGTGTCGGACAAAACAGTGATAGCTTACCGGTTAAAGTATCAAGGCACTCTGGAGACGACGTAGACTCCTTCTGCGAGTAATCAAAATCCAGCCTTGTAGAGTTTACCTCTTCATCAATTTCTCTCCAATCCCAGTGAAGTGCAGTGTTCTCCGAGATTTATTCTTCCACTCGGCCCTTACAAGTATTCCTCAGGTGACCTGTTTCATGGAAATAGCTACATCAAAATGGTATTCCGAGATAATCCAATTTCTGCACGATTCTTCGTCCCCTCCAATCTATTTCCATAATTTTCGGTAAGCCACCGTGGATGTTTATCTTCACAAGAATCTTTCCCATCTCCCTAGAAGGAGCCTTCATTACCGTGTCATCCAAGGAGACAAAAGAACCGAGAGAGTTACCTATCGCCTCCATGGCTGCCACAGTCCACAGGTGCAGGGGTAGACCGGGAAGTAAAACCCACAAGTGGCGTTTCTCAAAATGTTTGGTGTCTGGATTAAACGCCAACCTCCATCTCTTTATCATCAAACTACTCCTACCCACCACCCATCTCTTAGGCAATAGCCTCGCAGAATCTTCAGGAGTTTTGCAGATGAATCCATACCAACCCTTTGTCAAATATCTAATTTCGGGTGAGTATCCTAGCTCATTCCTCCAGTTTT
This sequence comes from Picea sitchensis, assembly GCA_010110895.2. Classification (NCBI taxonomy): domain Eukaryota; kingdom Viridiplantae; phylum Streptophyta; class Pinopsida; order Pinales; family Pinaceae; genus Picea; species Picea sitchensis. Next base: position 15,123 of record SNQJ01S0203543.1, read on the forward strand.
CGTCCACCCACTCCGGGATAGAAACATCACATAGGTATTTATACGACATCCTACCTACCAGTCCACGAAGTGCTGAAGAGCAGGTCTCGGCCAAACCAATGTCTAAGCTGAGAACCATTTTATGAACCCCTTTCTTTGGTTTCCACAACCTACGACTGTACTCCTGCCTCTCATATACCTTACCAGAGGAGGTTATCTGCTTGTTATTGAGCTGTTCTTTATCCTTAGTTCCTTTTCTCAGATAACCAGAAGCTGGCGTATTCGTAACAGGTATACTTGAGGTCGCCTGCACACAGTTGGGAAAAGAGAAAGTATGCTTCGAGCTAAGTGAGGAGGGAGAAACAGGTAGTCACTGCACAAAGTTTGAAGGCTTAATAAATGAAACATAACTCTTAACCGTCGAGTCCACTTGTTCGAAAAGACCGACATCCTTCCAAGCTACTTCATCTCCCACATCCATCAGGTTGCTGGCGTTCTCTTCAACAAGTGGAGGAAGTCTAGTAGTCATTACTTACCACCTGGACTCCATCACTGTCAGATCCACAATAAAATAAATGTAGTAAGACAAGCACCAGTGCATTCCGAAAAACAAGAGATAATGTATTTAATGAAAATTATCCACCCATTGTGCAATAAACCAAGTAATTAATATGCGTAATCATGGGATTCCACAACCAGTTTCCAAAAGGGGAAATCTCGTTACTCTAGGAAGCTGAATCGATGCACTAGGACTTTGACCAGTAGAAGATTACTAGGGATAAACCTAAGGAGGGTTTAGTAACCTTACGTGACAAAAAACCAGAAAAAAACCACCTATAAAAAGGAATGCAAAGCTGTGACCATTAACCAAAATAGTTCCACCATGGTCGCTCTACCTTGTAGCAAAAACCACCAATCGCCATGGACGCTCAACCCTGAAGCGAAAACCACCATTCCACCATGAATGCCCCTACAAAGTTCAAATTTTTGTTTCCCGCTCTCCTCCCATCATCATAATTGAGAGCTTGCACGAGCACTCTTTGCTTTATGAATAACTATCATTGGTTCCTATAATTTTAATGTTTCAGCTGTTTTAAAATGGAAAATATTAAGTTCTGCCTGGTCAAAAAAACACTAAGAAATCTCTTCACCAAAATGACTATAGAGATGGAGGACAAGTACCCCCTTCAACTTTGTAGAAGGACACATTTTTTTGCCTCTAGTTTGAGATATGGTAATAATAGCATATGTTATAGGAGGTTTGAGTCTCAACTCACTGCTAATTAGATGAATGAGTATGTACGAAGTCACTGCGATCATCGATCTATTATTGTCACTCACCGAAGACATACAAGTGATAAGAGTTTAAAATATAACCCTTTTTATAACATTTTAATATACACCTTGCACTTTTGGTCACATTTGGATATGTCACTCACCGAAGACATACAAGTTACAAGAGTTTGAAGTATAACCCTTTTTATAACATTTTAATATACAACTTGCACTTTTTCGAAAACTGATAAAAATGAAAATGAGTTTTTTTTTTTTTTT
>SNQJ01S0203544.1:0-16655 GCA_010110895.2 Picea sitchensis
TACCTATGGTATCCTCTAGATATCAAAGTAACAATGACATTATGGAGTCGAGACTCATAAACAACATGTCACTTCCACATATATGGCTGGCCCAAGAGAACATCACAAACATATAGTGGGGAAACATCACATAATACATCATCTTTGAAGGGCTGGATGTTGTATTAAAATTGACACTACTGGCTAACATGAAGATATCATCCTTGGAGAAGTCACCCAATGTGGTATGGTTGCAGGTGTGGTTTTGTTGACAATCCCAATTGTCTGATGACCTCTGCTGAGATGAGGTTATTATGGCTTCCACTATAAACAATAAAATGCAGTGGGGTCCCTTTCACCCACATATGTGAATGAGAAAGGTGCTCCCCCTCTTCTGGATCTGTTGGTTCTTCTGGTTGAATTGTTGTCATCATGACAATAGCAGTGGGGTCTACATCGATGAACGATCTTTTACCTGTAATTTCGTAATCATATTCTAAATCAAGGTTTGGCTCCTTGTCTTTGATCTCGACCACCAATGAATGTTTTGAGAGACATTCATTGGTGTTGTGCCAGAGGATTTTGTGGAAATCGCACTATTTTTCAGTGTCCTTCTTTGTCTTCTCGTGACCCTTCTTTTCCTGTGGCTTAGACTGGTTTTCAGAAAGTTATTTGTTAGGACCATCTTTCTCATACTTTGGTTTTTGTGTATTTGCAGATATAAACTCTTGTTTGTTCTGGTGCCTAAATTTCTACTTAATTTTAACAACATATCAATACGCAACATCGAGTGATGAGATATCCAAAAAATCAATTTCAGTTTGGATGTATTTGTGTAGAGCCCTGCAGTATTTAATAACCAAATGTCGCTCGGAGTATTTGATACCCAACTTGTTGTCCAAGGTATGGAAGGTGTTGTTGAACTATGACACTACTTGGCCCCTCTCTTGTCCTAGTGTGGTCCATCTCATGTACTGGTCTTCATAGTTTCCAACATGGTAATATTGTTCCTTGAGTATATCCACAAAAAACTCCTAAGTGGGATCAACCCCATATATTCCAGACTCCTATGTGGAATTTTTCTCCCAGTAATTTTCCCACCAATGTTTTACATGGGGGAGAGCCTTAAGAAGTGAGAAGGTGATATTTTCCCTGTCAGAAAAATGTTGAACAAAGAAATAACCTTCTAGCACATTTAACCATTTGTCTAGGGAATCTGCATCTATCCCACATTCAAATATGGGAATATTAAAATTAACCTGTACCTTGAAAGGCGAGGTGCATCCAAAGTGATCGCTTGATGAAGATTATCGCGCTATTATCAACAGGCATTGAAGGATGTGGAAAAATTCTCTATCATTTCGTCCCTTTATCACGTGAGAGCTTGCTCAAGCAACAGATTAATAAAATATTTTTCTGCATCGTTTTTCTTTTCTTCCACTATGGACGGTTTCTTGGGTGTGAGAGAGCGATTTTCCTCAAGAGAGACAATTTTGAGACCCAACTTGCTATTCTTGGACCTCGTTGGGGGCATGCACTTAAAAACAATCAAGAGCATCTTGCTCTGATATCACTGATCCGGGTTATTTTTGACAAGAAATGAGATCAAAGATATAATAAAGAATTGTACAAAGATATATCTGATATCCAATAACATAACAGAAATGTATCATAGGTGCAACCATAAACACAGAGATACAATAATACACAATTTTCTATTAATGAGAAAAAATGTACAAACACTGTAAAAATACAGAGTGAAAGACTCGCTCGAATGGTAGCATCTTATCTCTGAGAAGACATGTGTCCACTACTCGAATTCACGAGAAGATGATTTTACAATGAGGCTACAAAGGCCTTTTTATCATAAATAAAATCCAAAACGCTAACCCCGAAAGATGAAAATCCAACAGTTTTGTGGACCGCGTTTTGGGTAGTTTGGTGTATCAACTTCTCAGGGGTGTAACTTTGGCATACAATCTCTGTTTGGGGATCACAATAGCTCGTTGGAAAGTTATCGCTGATCTGATTCATTTTGGGGGATAGATAAAAGCCTTCAACCATCATTGAGATATTATATCCCGAAAAACCTTCATTTAGGCCCTCAAAATGGTCTCGGAAGTTAAAAACTGCTAAAAATAGTAAATTACCAACATTGCCAAAAAATTATTTTGATCCAGTTGGAAAAGGTGGGTGGTCACCGATATCCACTTGATGATAGGAAAATAAACTGAGATATACTTTTCATTTACACACAAATTTGATCTCATGGGATTCTAAGAAGCAACCCATTGTCTCAATATCTTTTGTAGAAGGAGAATATGTAGTAGGTATTATATCATCATGCCATGTAGTATGGCTAAGAAGACTCTTGAAATATCTTAAACATGTGGAGAAGAAGTCAACATCTATTTTCTATGAAAATAGTTTAACAAATGTTTTGACTAAAAACCATGTGTTTCACCGAAAAGGAAAACAAATTGACACTCACTATAACTTCATTGATGATCTTGTCAACAATGGTGACATTTCTCTTCAATTCTTTGGATCTATAGATCAATTAGCATATATCTTCACCATTGGGAAGAATTTCTTTTGAGTTTCATAGACAACACTTAGGCATTTGTTAGTTTTTACTCTATCAAACCTCTAGCTTGCTAAATCTCTATTGTATAAAATCTACTTAATAATGAGAAGGATGAGACATGCCCCATAAGTTTTCTAGTGTTTTTGCTCATATTTGTCTTTGCTTATCAAATTATCACTTTTATTTTTTTCTAATAGTGCTCATATGCAAGGGTTACACTTTTATGTGTACCTTATTTTCCTTAATTTTAATTATTTTTTGCTTACACTGTCAATGCCACACTTGGGAGGTGCGTGGTAGTGGATTGAACTACTGTGGAGCCCTTCACACTTTCAACAACATCTTCTAACCTTATTATTAGCTTCATATCCTCCATCTTCACAACTATACAGAATCTTTTAGTTTTGTAGAGCATCTTACGTTTTAGTGAGCAACCATTAAACAATTCAATGTTTGTTATGGATCCATTTCAAATAAAGAGTTTCATAAGAGATTATCTTTGTGCATTCACTAAATGAAATAATGGAATTAATAACCACTTCTAGCAAAAGAACCTTAATTTCTAGTAAGTTTTCTTTATAATTCCAATACAACTTTTGAAAGACATTTGAAATTATAAATTCTAATTATTAACATCTCAATATGGAAAAGTTGCAATAAAAAGGGGTTTATGAATCTGTCTTAAATGTCAAATTTTTTTAAATTTCATTATCAATTATCAATATTGTAATTTTCCATTTCATAATTTCATTATCAAAATTATGATTTTACATGGTTAGATTCATTGAAATAACTTACCATATACAAAACTTTTCTCTAAAATGAGAAAGTTCCATGCATGAATCCTTCTCGATACGAGGGACAATGGTTATAACATGACGGTATTATACTATGGACATGAAATACCTACAATGACCACGTTATGTTATCGAGTGATTGTGGTTGCGCCAACGGATTTATGGTGCTCATCATTAATAAATGCATAAAGCAATTCGAAAGAAGAAACGTTTAGACCTTGGTAGGTTTAGATTCCTTAAATATATTTATTTCTATAAATGTTAAATGTGTAGGACCATAGTTTCCTTTTGTTTGTTTTCTTGGCAGCACCAAGGAATATGTATGGTTCTAGTGGTTCAAAGGTTTTTCTTAATGTTCTATACAAGCTGAGTTGTTGATCTTAAAGAGATAAATATTAAATGAGACATGTCCTTTCGGTTCTTAGGTCAACACTTATATTTCATTTTTCAAAGATAAGTATGAGTGCCTCGGACCTTGAAAAGTCGTGGATTCATAGGAACCAATCATCTTGTTGTTTCATGACTCTGTTGTCTCTGTCATTTTCAAACACATTATCTAATGAATTAACGTCACAATCAGAATTGGGAATTGTCAAAGGTCACAATTGGGATTGGTCATTGCTAATCAAGTTCAATATTAGACTTCGGAATATCTACAATGAAGTAGATGAAGTAATGCTAACGCAACCATATGCAGTGGTAGGAAGTAAACTCATAAGTTCTTAATTTTGGATAAATATCCTAAAAAAATATTATTTCATAAAATTTTATTGGAAAAGAATCAAAACGTTTAGATTACAACTTTTTAGAAATACTGAATTGTAGAAATTTGTTTTAGCATACAGTCAATATTAACTGTTGTATTGTTTTATGATTAAAAAAATAGTCATTGCTGTAGGCGGTATATCGCTTTGATCCTTTGTGTTTGAAGTGCAATACCATAATGTTGAAGTCGAAGCAATCGTACTGTATTTTGACTCTCAGAATGAAATATAGAGTTATTGTATATTTTTTAACCTGGACGTGACGTACCTACAACGACGTTATGACGTTAAAAGATTCTGGCGGCGCCGACAAATCTATGGTCTTCATAGGTGACATAATTACTACAACAACCATGTTATGTGTCAAAAGGTTGTGGCGGCGCCGACGAATCTATGATGATCATAGATTATAACCGTGAAACTTTCACGGTCAAATTCCTTGTTTATATTTACTTGTAAAGATTTATATATATTTACTTGTAAAGATTTGAATGCGTCCGTTCATTTCTTTTCTATTCATCTCGTAAAAGGAAAATGTATGAACCAGTTGTTCAGTTCAGTTCTTCTAAAATACTATCTCAGTTGTTACCCTTTTTCAAGTCTTCTAAAGTTAATCATCACGAACGGTGAAAGGTCTTGAACACACGGAGCACAGCGCACTAATCGTGTCGGATGACTCGGGTAATGGTATCTAAAGCCAGTATCTATTGAATTCACATCACAATCACACTACTTTTGGAAATGTCAAAGGTCAATGCCCACCACGTATGGGGAAGAATTAAATGAAGAAATATTACACCAGAAGATGATGACAGAATCTAGAGTTAATCGTTCGTGTTATATTACTTCAAAGAAAAGTTATTTTTAATTTGTTCTTTGACCTAAAGGAACAGAATCTAGAGTTAACCGTTCGTGTTATATTACTTGAAAGCAAAGTTATTTTTAATTTGTTCTTTGACGTAAAGGGACAGAAGGAGAGTGTGAAGGAGAGTGTGAGTAATATTTTTTTTTCAAAGTCCATAGGCCAAAATTATTATAGATTCTCCCCAATTTTCTTCGACCATATATCAAAATATTCAACTTTTTGTATTGGTCACTCAATCTTTCGTGAGGTAGATACAACTATAGTTTATCCATAGTATCGTGTAATATTTATTTTTTTCAAAGTCCATAGGCCAAACGTATTATAGATTCTCCCCAATTTTCTTCGACCATATATCAAAGGATTCAACTTTTTGTATAGGTCACTTAATCTTTCCTGTGGTAGATACAACTATAGTTGATCCATACTATCATGTTGCAACTGAAATTCACTTTAGTGTATTCTATATTTTTTTATTTAGATGTGGATCATTATATGAGAATATTATATGCCTTATTGTAAAGTGAATTCTATATTTTTTTATTTAGATGTGGATCATTATATGAGAATATTATATGCTTATTGTATTATGGTGAGCCAAAAGTGTGGTTATATCTAAGCTCATGTATTGTATTGGACAATGTTTAGATGTTATATGTATTCTTGGGGTCCTATATAGTGTCTACAAACCCCATCTTGTTGGTCATGGCCCGTTCTTTTGGTCCTCATTTCCATACAGAGTTTATTTTCATGGATATGGTCAACTACCCCTTGATGTTTGTAACTCTTCAACATGTTAGTTATTTATGATATGGGTTGGTATGCAACCATCTTGTGGTGGATCTATTAGGACACATGATCTAAGGGAGCTACCGATCTCTCTCACCCCCTTGTATAATCTCTAAAGGTTGTCACACCTATGTACAACACAATTATTATATTCCTAAGAATGGATCCTTGTTTTATGTATTCATCATACTTTAGTCATCTACTATCAAAGATGATTCTACAGATGCTCACTCAATTTCACTTCTTGTGGTACATGTATGTCATGCACATCCTGTGAGGCACATTTGAGTTATTCTTGCATAGATAGGCACCCTCTACACATGTCATGTGTGGATGACAAGTATTCTTTGTTGGCATCCTAGATTAATTTTAGGGAGGGAAAATTAATAAAAAAAATTACGTAGAATCCCCCCATGTAAATAGAGGGGTTCCTCTCATTCCAGATTATTGTGAATTGTTGGATATCATGTGTGACTACACTAATAGAATATTTTCCTTTTGAGGCTTTGGTGTCAATTCTTGGAACTTGGTTATCTTTTTGGTGCATTATAGATTTATTGTGATGATTCAAGACTTCTACTAGCTTTCAAGATCAATCCATTTGAAGAGTTAATTAATTGCTTGGAGAGGAGATGTTTTAGGGTTTCCTCCTTCCTTCTTCGCTTGTTCGCTTGGGTAAGTGCTTAATTAGTTGTATTGTTTTTCTTTTGGTTTCTTGACCATTGTTTTTAATATTTTATTCAATTTATAATTGATCTTATCAGTGAAGGTTTTCCTTTGAGTAATCCCTTCTTGTAGGTCTTTGGTCCTCTTAGATTATGTTCATTAGGATCTAGGTTCGATATTATTCTACCGTTAGGGTTCTAATCTCTTATCATAGTCCTTAAGACAAAAATGACCAATTTTTATAAGGGCATAGTTCTTGACTCCATGAGCCCTAATTGAATAAAAAAAGGCACAGGTCCTATATCCAACAACCAACCAAAAACCCTAAAAATAAAAACTTTTTATTTTTTGTTGTTTATAAGGAAACTTAACCGTGAAAATTGGAGAAAAATATTTCTTTAGGTTTAGTTTATTGTCTAGTGTAAATTTAGCACATTGTTTCACTTCCTAAAGAAATTAATCTTTGAGTTCATGCTTAATTGTTGATCTTCAACTCTAAGGAATAAAATCAACCCTATTGGATTAAGTTTTAAGGTGTTATCTAACATTTTGTGGGTTGATTTAAGGTAAGTCTCAAATGTGGAAACTACATTGTGGGATTAAAACAAGATTTGGTGAAATGTTCAGGCTAGGGTATGGTGCTTAATGTGGATTTGTTTCTTATTCCTACCCTTTATTTCACTTGTAGATTGTTTACCAAACTTATATTACATATTTATAGGTGATATTAATCTCTAATGTGCTTATAATTGATCATATTTTTCTTAGAGGATAATTTGGTGAATTCCAGGTGACACACTGCCACTGCAAGGAGAACACCTTATAGCGGAGGGTTTTACAAAATCTGCCCAAACAATTTATCATTTCTATGTTTCTAGTGGAGGTTGTTAGGGGAGGCAGGTGGGTGGAGGTTTTTTTATTAGTGCGCCTATAAGGAACATATTCCTCGATGCACATATAAATAGTGATGCCTTGATACTTAACTTGTTAGAAGAATTTTCATATGTTATAGTAAAAAAGGTATCAAATAAAGTGCATATATGTTGTTGAACATTACCACTCGGTGCATCTCCTTATTTTTTAGCACACCGCAGTAGGTTATGTAGGATTAAACTACAATCTAAGACCTAATTGTGAGAAGGAAATACTACACTAGCATATATAATTCAGTATGGAGTTGGGGGAGGTAAAGGTGTGGAGAGAAGTGGGTTTTTGAGGAAGATGGATGTGAGGGGGTGAAGGAGTGTGTGAGTAATATAAAATAAAAACATGGAACCAAAAATATAATAAGAATAAATTACGATCTTGGGCCCCTGAAGTAAGAATAAATTAGGGTCTTTGGCACGTGAAGCAAGAAGAAAGTAAGGGTATTAGATCCACAAAATAGAAGAAAGTTATGGGTCTTGACCCGATAAAAATTAATAAAACTAGGGCCTAGGGACCGAAATAAATTTAGATGTGTTTCGAAGAAATTACTTTATTCCACATGCAGGAAGTGTTTCTTATTGCTTAAATGCAAACCTGGATATATTGAGCACACGAACTCAGATTTTGGGTTCAAAAAACGCGTGTCAAAGGTAATACTTAGGGCTACACCATGGACTTATAATATTTCAAAAAATTTCTTCTTTTGATATCATTTTTTTTAATGAATCCAAGAGGAGGAAAATACATATGACCAATTTTGGTCAATAGGTACCTTAGTCATATTGTGGGAAAGAAAATTGTACAGGGGAATCCTAAGAAAGTTGAAGTTATGCAAAATTGACATCGCCCTAAAACTCTTAAGATATTGCATGGATTTCTAGGTTTAACAAGTTATTATCACAAGTTTGTTAAGAATTATGGAAAAATTACGACACCTCTCAAGACTCTCCCAAAAAATAATTCCTTCACTTGGACTCCAACAACTGACCAATCCTTCAAGGGCTTGAAAACCTCTATGTGCACAAATTACATCCTATCCCTTATCACCTTCACCAAGACTTTTGTCTCGGAATATGATGCTTCTAGAAAAGGAATTGGTGCAGTCCTCATGCAAGATAGTCTACCTTTGGCCTTCACCAGCAAACAACTTTCAGATTGGCCTTTGGCCAATGCATACATGAAAATGAAATGTTGGCTATTCTGCATGCCATGGATCTTCGACATCATTATCTATTGATTAAATGATTCCATATTAAAACTGATCACCAGATGCTCAAGTATTTTTTTGAAAAAATAATTTCATCCCCAGAGAAACAAAAATGGGTCACTAAGATATTTGGATATGATTATGAGATAATTTACAAGAAGGGAAAAGTTTTTTTTTTTTTTTATTCTCTTTCTTGGAAATATGAAGAAGAAGGGTCCCTCTTTTCCCTCTCCTTCATTTTACGTGATTGGATCCAAGTTGCTCATTAGGAATTGTTACAATATCCCAAAATATTGCGCCTGATCAAACAATTGTAATCAAATTATACAACCTTTCTGGGGTACTCTTGGCAAAATAATGATCTTCGCTACGATGAATTTCTCTATCTAAGAAAATAGTCACAACTTAAATCTATGGTTGTTTATGGGCTTCATGCTTCACCCACCACTGGGTAGTCAAGGTTTACCAAAACCTATGAAAGGTTCAAACGTTCTTTTTTCTCGGATGGTATGAAACAAGATGTTCACACCTTTGTGGTTGAATGTGATGTCTATCAATGAAACAAAGGAGAAATAGTAAAACCCCATGGCACACTCCAACCCCTTCCAATCCCCCCTTCTATTTTGCGGGATATCTCTATGGATTTCATTATGGGCCTCCCTAAATCAAGAAACAACACAATCATCATAGTAGTGGTTGATTTTCTTTCCAAATATGATCATTTATGTGATCTACAACATCCCTTCACCAAATCCACAGTGGCCCATGTTTTCATGGATAATATCTTCAAAAATCATGGCATCTCACATTCTATTGCCGCTGACATGAATCCCACGTTCACCAACAATGTTTGGAAAGTGTTGTTCAAGTTGCAAAGCATCAAATTGTTCCACTGCACCAACTCTTCTATATTCCATCTTCCAGTGGAATACAACTCCATAGCATGCCACCTCAGAGACTGCTACTATTCTGCAACAATTTCATCATCTCAAGCCTTGGGGAAAAGGTTCTTTGTGAGGGGGGGGGCCATGTTAGGGACCTAACCTCTCTAACCCCTCATGTAGGTAGAATAAAATATTTTCCATGTAGTAAAGGACGACGTTAGTTTATAAGGCCTATTTAATAAATGAGAAAAAGTGAATGTTAGAAGACCTTGTTAGCACCATGTGTTTTGTAGTTAGAGTCAGAGGTTTGTCCAAACAGTTTTAGAGCCATGTCTTGGTTTTTATAAAAAAAATAAAAATATTGACTAAGCCGCAGTTGGTGTGTCAAAGTTTATGAGGTCAGTGACCAATTAAACAATGGTTTGAAATGTCAAGTAAGTAGTTTGGTCATAATTGGTAAAATGGTGTTAGGTTTGTCATGTTTAAATTGTAAAGGTCTACTTTCCTAAGTCTCGAGTCATGTCAAAAAAGTGGAATTTAGGTACCAAGGTCGAGTCAAGTGGTTAGGATAAAGGTCATGTAAAACGATATTATGGGTCATCATTACCTAATCATGAAGTTAGAAAAGTGAACAATCATAGCACTCCATCTCATTTGTACTATTTCACACTTTAAAGGAGTACCTGTAGCACGAGGTCAATGTGCAAATATTTAACCTGCTTTAAGACATCTCATCACTATGGATATTCCGTCTCTTTTCATAATTGCATTCCTTATCTGTTCAAGCACAAATATTGGTCACCATTCATGTTTCTCCATCACTTTAAAAATTTGTGCGTCATCCATAGTTTTTCTAGCAAGCTCTGAAGCCCTTTTCTACGTAAATACTATATGTTTTTTCTAGTCACTACATAAATATCCTATTTTGATTTTTCTGCATAAACTCCATCACTTTCAGTCATTGTTAAATATTTTTCCTTGGAGCCCGTTGCAAATTAGCTTTTGAAACGAGTTTTTTTTTCCCACAATCAACCTTCTTTATTCTGATCTAAATTCTTATTACCTATTGTTACACTGATATTTTCACTGCGCCAAGTTTCCCATTGTTGTTTGTTGTTGTGCAAATTTTTCCACTGTGTCAAAAAATTTTGTCGCATTTTACTGTTGCGTCGAGTTTCTCATTACGCCGAATTTTCTGCCACCGATTTTTTTGTTGCAAAAAGTTTCATGTTGCTACTTTTTCTTGTGCATTGTGAAAAGGTTACTATTCCATTGCACAGAGAGGCTATTACAATTTTATTGATGTGTGCCTTAAATTGACATACACCAACATCATTACAAATTCTCAAAGTAAAAGAAAGAATGCAAGAAGTGACAAGGTCATGAGGTTTGAACCACATGATTTAAAGTTACTAAATGAAGACCCAATGATCAGGGTGTCTTTTGGACAAGTCGGATGCATACGTTTCTGTGAAAATATTCAAGTATATAATGTGCAACTAACTAAGCATTTCACCCTTAATTTTACTCGTGTCAATGCGACTATTGCAGAGATCACTTTTCAAGTGAAAGAGGAGGATATGTCAGTTAATATGGAGATCCCTCTATAGGGAGAACAATGTTTTAAAGGTATTCCATTAGATACTTCACAATATATTGATTTCATCAAGCCTAAATATCGAAATCGGAAAATTGGAGCCGACATTCCTAGTGAGCTTCTCTTGGAACCTTTTGAGAAACTTTTGAATATAATCAGGAAGTACTTCTCCTATGAGGGAAGATTCGACAAGGTGTATCCATACCACATCAAGCTACTGATGGATTTTAGAGGGAGAAGTCCCTTAAACTTACCTTTCTTCATGTGTTGAAGCCTGGGAAAGATGGAAGACAATGTCCAAGCCAAAGTTGACGAGGAAGAGAACAACTTATTTCATTTTTCCTTTATTAAGATGATGGTTGTTGTGGAGATGGGAAATTTAAACACGGACTTGAATTCTTTCCTAATTTTGGCAAACATTCCTAGAGACCCTGAAGGAGATATTCCTTTATCTGCTAAGAAATAAACACTTCATAGTTTATAGGTGAGAGTGGGAGATTTTGCTTAAAGAAGAAAAGGAAAATAAATGGAAGATTAATCATTCAGTTAGACAACACCCAAGAAGAGAAGAAAAAAAATATTTACTCATGAAAATGAGGAGACCCAAGATCCCAGTAAACCGTGGACCAGGCCCTCTACCAGGAGATTTCCTATACCTACAATTTAGCCAAGGCTTGTTGAATGTGAAAACTAGGGGATTGATGAAAATCAAGTGGAACTAGGTGAGAAAGATGCATATACTAAGGAGGTGAGAACACAATTAAAGACAAATCAACATGTCATATCCCAATTCTATCAAGAAAACAGAGAATTGATAAGGGATTCAGTAGAAATAATTCCTTAAACACCAGCGTCACAGATTCAAGTAGGTCAGAGATCTCCTACCTCACCAACAATAGGAGAAAAGAATCTAAGAGAGGCTCAAGATGTGATCATTGAGCTCAGGGAGGAAAAATGGATATCAGAGGAAAGAATCATGGAACATTTCAAGGAATGCAAACCAACTATTAACGATGCATGTGCATCTCTCTTTGACACTCAATCAAATTGAAAATAAATGTGGCTATGTTGAGACATGTGGGGAGTTTGAAGAGACAAAAATTTTCATTAAAAAGGACAAACAGGGCATTACAACTACAAGTGAATTAGGAAAAGGAATATATGGACAAAATGAATGATCCCATCCTTTACTTCCATTGGGATTCACAGACACAACCTCAACAAGAAGATCTTCCATATGATATCACTGCGCAGAATTCCTAGCCAACATTTGCACAGCATAAACTAGAATTTACCGCGCAATGGTGACAATGTTGTCTAGTGATACACATAATCATTCATCACAACTGAATGTTTGGAATTTTCTTAATAATTTATGATTGTAAATAACATCTCGGATAGGTTATGATTTCTAGATCAACTTTCCTATCTTTGGTAAATTTTGTAGAGGTTATTATTCTCTTTGAAAACAACCAAATCCATAACTCGAGGAGATAATAGCTCGAGTCCTAGATGCTAAGTGTAGCTTTTTTTTCTATATATAGTGGCCATTTTGATCTAAAATAGGGGCGCACAAGAAAAATTATAGACATTTTGATCCTCTATGTAATTTTTTTAATCTAAAGAAATACAACTGCAGAAGTCCTGAGTTCGTTAAGAAAAAGATTCTAATGGTGGTGATATGAAACCTGTACCATTATTCGTATGTATTTCCTATGTACTCATATTCATTTTCACTTCTCTTCTCTTTAAATCGGTGAATTGAAAGTCCAGAATTCATCTAATTATGCTCTAGACTTAACTAGTTTAAATTATGTCTTTCTTCTTAGCTAAGATCTGAATTCATCCATTGTGGTGTTATGATTCTGTTGTATGTTTCCTTTCTTATTTCACCCTACATGATCAAACTAAAAACTGAACTTCATCACCTTATTTAGCCTTTGTTCCTCCTAGAAATTCTATCTACCAAGCTTTGTTTTTGTTGTTTTTAAGGGTTGACTCCATTTCCCTAGAAACATTATCGTTTATCAACAGACATTTAATAATTATCTTAAAATTGTAAATCTAGCCATCATTTTAAAACAACTTGTCTATTAGAGATCAAGTCTCAGAGAGATCCCTCTCTAGATTGAAAAGGCTAGTTTATAGTCTTAAAGTTGTTTTTTAGGTTACCTTTGTATATGGTTCCTTCAACCCAAAAATTTACACAGCGTTAACATTTTGGTGCCATTGTTAGGGATGAAATTGAAAATGTATATGGTTCCTTCAACCCAACAATTTACATAGCGTTAACATTTTGGCGCCATTGTCAGGGACGAAATTGAAAATTTTCCCTAGGAAGAACGTCTAAAAGCTTAGATTTGATTCCTAAGGGTAACAATGAATCAAGCACCTTTTTGGTTGAATTTGTTTTACCCTGTGGACTTCATTTAATAATATCAGTAGCATATTTTTATCTTTTGAGGAAATAAGAAATCCTAGATCCTAAGAGAATTTACACTAGATGGAACCATGATCTAGAACCTATAGCATCTGTATCTAATCCCGAGATACTCTTGCACAAATTAAAATAAAATACAATTCACTCATTTTATTTCCTAGAAAAAAATCTATCCTTACCCAACGATGATTTTAAAAATATTGATGAACTTGAATTTGATGTAAAATTTGAGCAAACCTTGTTTAGATCTAGATCACAATCTAAGTTGAATGTAATTATCTTTGATGAGAATAAATTCCAGCCTTTGATTCCCATTGTCCCCATTTAGAATATTCCTATTCGGATTGTCCCTTCTCAGACTGTTCAGCTAGCCCAAAATCCTCCTAGAGCCATGGCAGCCAGATTTGCTCCTCTTGCCTTGCCTGCCCAATTGAATGATTTACCCCAAAATTATAATCAGAGAATTAGATCATTCAATGTTGAAGAAAATACATCAACCCAAAGACACTTGGATTGGTTCAATGATTTTTTTTTTATCTAGAGGAATTGGATCATGAGGATGAAAAACTCAGGTTGTTCACACAAAGTCTTTCAGCAGAAGTCAAAAAATGGTTTAAAGCTCTTCCTGTAATGAGTATCCCTAATTTTGCAGATTTTGAAACACTTTTTCTTGCAAGGTGGAGTCATAAAAGGAATCCTCTTAAGTTGCTAACTCAGTAAAATAATATAAAAAGATCACCAAATGAAACAGTACTAGAGTTTTCAACCAAATTTATGAAATTTTATAATTTAATTCCTACATAAGTTAAACCTCCTCCTTGAGCTACCCAACTTCGATATGTTGATTCTTTTGACAATGAATTTTCCTTGTTGTTAAGAGAAAGAAGATCCAATACATTAGATTATTCAATGAGCGATGTGATTGAAGTAGAGGTAAATTTGATGGCATCAGGGAAGATTAAACATAATCATGACAGAGATGTAAAGAAGCTCCAAGGATAATCCCAACCCTCAACTTCTCAATCATCAGATGAGAAATTTGATTTTATGATGAAGACTATGGAAACACTCATGGAAAGAATATCCTTGGAAAATAATCCTACCACCAGGGATCAAACTGATTTTCATCCTAGAAATCAAAATTTTATGAGAGCTCTAGTTCCATCGATCAGGCAAAGAGATCAGAGAAATCTAGGTGATCAATAAAGAAAACCTCCTTTCCAAAACAACTATGTAAATGAATATTTTGGTCAAATAATTGAAGACAATATGCATTGTTGTGACGGTACATAAACAAATGTGTTCTTAATTAAAGAATAACATGATCAATTTATGGATGAAAATGATAAGGTTATGTAGGATAAGGATGATATGTTGTCATTGGAAACATAAGAGTTTAGGAAAGGATACCATAATGCAATTATGCAGCTTCAGAAATAGTATAATTTGAGAAGTAAAAAGGTTCCTACAGATCCTCCAAAGGCAAATCGTACAAGCAAACTTCGGATAAATATACCTTCTTCAAGCTAACCGAACAAATATAATTCAGCAAAGTATGCAATGGAGAAAGGGAAATACAAAGAACAACCCCCAAAGAAAATACCCGAGGAAAGAAAGGAAGTAGTCATGAAAGAGGTAGAAAAGCCTCCATCTCCTTTTAATTTTGAAAGTGAAATGGATAAAATCAAAATTTTTGTTCCATTTAATGAGTTGATTAAGAATGGAGAATATAAAAATCAAACCATTAAAATACTAAAAATGGAAGAAGCCCCTGACACCTTGAATGTAAAAGTTGACCAGCTATCTTTTTTTGCCCACGTGTGGAGGAGAGTGGCGATGTTGCTGATGTTCCTCCTTTCTATGTTAGTCTTAAAATTCATGACATGAACTTACAAAATTCCATGTTAAATTCAGGAGCGTCACATAATATGATGCCCAAGGTGGTCATGGATGAGATGGGCCTAGATATTACAAGAGCTTATAATGATATTTTCTCTCTTGACTCAAGCAAGGTGAAATGGTTGGGTTTAATCAAAGACCTATTTGTATCATTGTCTCAAATTCCATCAAAATATTTGATCATGGATGCAGTGGTTGCTAACATCCCTCCTAAATTTGGCATGTTGTTATCTAGATCTTGGGATGCAAAGTTGAAAGGAACTTTGCAAATGGATATGTCATATGCTACTATCCTCATTTTCGGCCAATAAAGGAGGTTGTATAGAGAAGTTTTTCTCAAGAACATGGTGAGTAGAAGAACTCAACCAAATAATCATCCCATTTAGTATGTTGATACTGAGGTTGGTTCCTCTATATTCTATAATGACTTGACTTTTGAAGAGGGGAATCCAACAACTATCATGGTTATCTAAGAAAAAATTGATCATCAAACAAAGGAAACTACAAATCAGAAAAATAGTGTTGAAGATGAAATGTGGAATATGAGCTTTGATGGAGCTTCTAGCAGAAAAGGAGCAGGAGTTGGTGTGTGGATTAACCCTACCAATATACATATAAAAATATGTTCTTACAATCTTTCCTTTGATTGTACCAATAATATGGCCGAATATGAGGCACTAATGTTAGGATTGAAGACTTTAAAAGAATTAGGTGGTAGGAGGATAGTTGTACATGGATATTATGAGATTTTTATCGACCAGGTAAAGGGTATATATCAGTCCAAGCATCCTAGATTGAGAGCATATAGGAATTTTGTGCTTGATATTCTTGAAGATTTTTTACAATACAATTTGTCAGTGATTCCTATGGGGAAAAACCAAATTGCAGATGCTTTAGCCACTTCATCTTCGATTTTCAAAATTCAAATTTTTCTTAATAAAAAGTATGAAATCGAAGTCAAGAATAGGCAAGCAGTAGATGATAACATTAAATATTGAAAAATATTTGAAGATGCCAAACAGGGGAGAGAATCCTTCAGATGAGTGATGAATTTTCTAATTCAAATATTGATGATGAGTATTGTTGTGAACAGAATGAAGATGCAGATGTGTTTAACATTGATGACCTTTTTCATAATCAGATTGTTGGAAGAGATATTGTGCAACTCAAAAATAATATTATTCCCAAAGGCTTGGTCCCATTGGAAAATATTTTTGACAACAACGATGTAGCCAGATATCCTAAAATCACTGCAAA
>SNQJ01S0203546.1:0-16655 GCA_010110895.2 Picea sitchensis
AATGGACATTTGACATAGAGGTAAGGTTAGGTATTGGATTGTTTTTTAAGATTGGACCAGAGGGATACAAAGGTATGATTGCCTTTTGATTGATGGGGGATCGACGAATATCAAGATTAAAGGGACCGAGACAACGACAAAGGAAGGAGTTATCGATTGTGTATTAGTGGGGCCCTATAGACATGAATGTTCATGATGAAGAAAGAAACAACCGAGATACATGATATGATTAGGCAAAGGGTTGGAAAATAATAGACTAAGTCGAAGAAGCACTGAATCTACATTGAATAGTTGGGAAGAAATTGTGAGATGATGTTTAAAGCATAATGGAAGTTGGGGATTTCGCCCCCCTGTCATATGACAAGGTGGTATGTGAATATTAAGATGTAAGAAATATATATATATGTATATATTTTATTTAATGTGGATATTGAATATTTTATTTATGGTAGACATTGAAATATTTTTTTGTTAGTAATATTGTTTTTAAAATGTCATATGTCAACTCGATGTTGAACATGGAAGGAATTACACATCTTTCTCATATTGGGCTGTAGAAAGTGTTTCTCAGTGTAATAAATGAAAATTGGATGAATGCAGGAAACTAAAATATGTGACTAACGAAATCGTATTTAAATGAATAAGGAACGAGATCCATAAATGCAACTGATAACAACAAGAATAGTCTCTTCTACCATAAAAAAAGAACTTGAATAAGAGCCTCCCAACTCCAATTCCTTCTCGAATTGAAACAATATGAGTGATAAGGGCATTTCCCTATCCGAAAACCAATAAGTAAGCAAGTTGAAATGAAAAATGATTAGACATATGACAAGAGAGAGAATAGTCCACCAACTAAATCACATGCATTATTAAAGATCTTGAGTAATCCAAAATAGTCTTTAGTTAGGGAAAATCTCCCTATTTCATATTAGGAATTAATAAGCATAAGATATGTGAGAATAAACATCATAACATGAGAAAAGTCCCATAGGTTAGAATGTTCACACTCACAACCACCAAGAGAATTGAGTAAGAAGAAAATAGTCCCAAGACCAAACACAACTCTGCAAGAGTATGAAAACTCTATTGAATAATAGTGTCTTTATTAACTAATCTATAAATTGATGTGGATATTCCATTGGAACAATTGTTTACAAAAGATCTTGCAATATTTTGAAATATTTTATTATTCAATTTATTTCCTTAGATCCCAGAGTTCTTATAAGTACTAGATTAGTGCTCAAATTTATGGAAATAATTGAATTCTAAAAATTAAAGAACAAGTAAATGAACACACCAATCACACAAATGAACACAAGATGTGAGTTGGGAAACACAATATGGGAGAGAACTTAGCTATAAGATGAGACCTATGCTTTGCACTATTTTCTTCAGTTATGAAAATGCCAATACAAAAAAAAGGCACTCACTATGGAGTTTCCTTTGACACTATGGCTTGGGTGGATGCTATGTAATCTTATTCCTCCTTTTTTATGCTCTCAAATCCCACTCCTAGGTACTCTGCTCAACTATGGAACAAGTACAATGCTAAAATAATTGAACCTCGTCTCTTCCTATTGACCTAGTATTTAACATAGCATGATAACAGTCTAAAGTTAGGGTTTTTTCATACCTCAACCCTCAATTAGTGTTAAGGTTTTGGACCTTCTATAATTTCATTAAAATTCCACACATGACTAGCCCTGCATGTGTGAGTAATGGGCACTGATGTAGCATCCACTTGGTACCATGGTGGTCAACAAGGTCGATCAACTTGCATGAGGTATAACTTCTACATACGAATTCCATTTGAGTTGATTTTCATACCATTAGAAATATCTTGGTGTCCAGAACAACTTCAAGGGGATAATATCCATGATCACACATTTTTTACCCCAAAAAGTATCATTTGATGCCTCGAAATGGCTTTGGAAGGTTCTAGGCCCCAAATCTTCACTCTAGGACTTGCCACTAAAATGGGTCTTGCAAGTCAATTCCTCTAATTTTTCCACCCAAAAAGTACCAAGATAGATGAAAATTTATATAATGATCCATTCTAGATCATATCCCCATTTAGAAAGACATTTGGTCCCCACAATATTTTGATGAATGAGGCGAGGAAATTTTTTCCTCTACCTTCTTCGTGGAGTACCATTTTTCCTTGCCTAGAAGTTGTCCCTTCAACTTGATCTACCAGAGGTCATGTTGCCCCTATTTAGTAGTTTTGGACTTCACTAGAAAATTGTATCTTCTACCAAGTTTGCCTAAGCTTCTAGTGTTAAGTCCTCTATGCTATGTATGAACTGCTCCTTAGTTTCCTAATCCAACATGGAAGGTTCATAGAGTTCAGATTTTCCACATTCATTACTAAGTAAATGCACATATATGGGGGTAGACTAAGTCTGTAAGCATTATCACCCACCTTCTCCACTACCTCAAAAGAACCATACCACATAGCCTTGATCTTCTTACCAAGATCCTATAGCCTTTCTTTTTTTAGATGCAACCAAAGTCTGTCTCCCACCTTGAATGTTTTCTCAATTCTGTGTTAATCAGTTGGGCCTTGTACATTTCTTATGACTTCTTCAATGTCGCCTATACTTGCAAATAGGTTTTCCTAATATTTTCAATAAATTTCTTTGCTTTCAATGCTTCTCTTGTGACATCTTCCCTCACTCCTCTTTGATGTCCATATACAACATCCAAAGGAGAAGGCGACAAATACCCAAAGCAAGTTTCAAAAGGGAACTTACTAGTTGAAGTATTGACTACTTTGTTATAAGAGTGTTGAAAATAGATCATATTTTCATCCTAGGCCTTTTTATGCTTTTGATTGTAACCCCTCAAACGTTGAACAAATGTCCCATTGACTACTTCTATTTTCCCATTTGTATGTGGATGGAAAGTTGTAGATCTTTTTGACTTGGTGTCCATCTTTTCCCAAAGTGTAGTCCAAAAGGAACTGAGAAATATGGTATCCCTTTTTGAGATGATGCTCCTTGGTATCCCAAGGTGCACCCAAACTTATTCAAAGAACATGTTTACTTCTTTTTATCCTTTGATGGTATTTTTTATAAGGCATAAGAATTCACATCTTACTAAACCTATCAACTACCACAAATAGATAGTCATGTTCCTTCCTAGTTGTTGAAAAACCACCCACAAAATCCATGGAATTTTTTTCATAGGGTTAAGTGGGTATATTTATGGGATGGTATAAACCTTGCTTTCTATTATTGGGCTTATTGGTACAACAAAGTATGCATACTCTAATATACCAAGTCACATCTTCTTTCATTCTGGGCCAATACACATACCTTTATAAGTTGGAAATTTTCTTCCCAACACCAAAATGTCATACAACCTTGGACCTCTGTATTGGATCATTATATAATTTTTCATAAATCTTGGTACTTTTTGGGTGAAAAAATTGGAGTGATTGGCTTGCAAAGGCCATTTTAGTGGCAAGTCCAAGTTTGGAAATTTGGGGTCTAAAACCTTCTAGAGCCATTTTGAGGCATCAAATGGCATTTTTTTGGGTCAAAATTTTGCAATCATAGCTCTCATCCTCTTCATGCTATTATACACAATGAGACCTTTCCAACAATGTGTAAATAAACTCAATCAAAGATTGTATCTGGAAGTTATACCTCTTGTAAGTTGACCTACCTTATTGACCACCATGGTACAAGTGGATGCCATGTCATCGCTCATTACTCACAATTGTGGAGATAACCATGTGTGGGTTTTCAATAAGATCCTAGAAGGTCCAAAACCATAACTAATTGAGGGTTGGGGATGGAAAAACCTAACCCTAAACAACTATCGGGCTATGTCAAATACTAGTTCTCTAGGATAAGAAAGGGTTCCATTATTTAGCATTGCACTTGTTCGAGAGTTAAGAAAAACATCTAGGAGTGTGATTTTGAGAGAATAACAAAGGAGGTAGGATATTATGTAGTATCCATTTAGGCCACAGTGTCAAAGGCAACTACATAGTGAGTGCCCATTTCTTTGTACTTGCATTTCATAACTAAAGAAAAGAGAGCAGAGCATAGGCTTTACCTTCTAGCTAGGTTTTCTCCCGTATTGGGTTCCCAGGATACATCTTTTGTTCATTTGTGTGGATGGTATGTTCATTTGTTTGATCTTTCATGTTTTTATTTTAGTTATTTTCATAATTTACACAATAAGATAGTGATAATAAATTTGAGATCTAAGGAAATAAACCCGCACGAATAAAATATTTCAGCATAATACAAGATTTGTTGTGATGGTTGTTCTAGTGGAATGTCCACAACAATTTATAGATAATATTGGTATCATAGAAGGTTTATTTGGTATTTTTTGAGGGAATTTGTAAGATCTAGGAATTGTCTTAAGAAGGAAGTTGCAAAACCCTAGTCATGGTAGATGAGTCCATTAATAACAATCCTCCGAATGTAGTAGAAGTGAGATTTTCAAGACTAGAAGAACAATTCACTGATATCTCTCGCAACATGGCCATCCTCATGGCATCTCCAGTGAACAAATTCAAACCTTTTGGGGAGGTTGGTGGCTCTAACTTAGAATTTGGGTCGGATGAGAAACCAAGAGATAGTGAAGACTCATAAACAGAATTGAAAAAAGAGCTCAAGAAAGAGAAGCCAAGTTCTAGTACCATCATTCTTTCACAAAATCTTTTTAAAATGGAAGAACAACCAGACATCAAACCCTATCAATGTGTTATTGATGCTATTAAGTTGAATCATTGGTTGTAATAGTTATAAGTGTATTTCATTGTCCACAATATAGATGAAGAGTATAATATTTCATTTTCTCAACTAAAACCAGAGGACCATGCATTAACCTGGCATGAAAGCCACACATAGACACTTAGACCAGAGGGCGATCCAATAGTAACTAAGTGGGAGGATTTAAATCTATCATCAAGTCCTAGTTCTACCATATTGGGTATGTAAATGACGAGTGGATCCATTGACATCACATCACATAGAGGCAAGGGCAGAGTGTTGTTAAGAACCAAATATCAATATAGCATAGAAAAACCTTAGAATAAGTACTCAACGCCTTGAAGAAGAGATAATTTCAGATAATAAGCCTCTTCGAGGGGACAACCTCCTTTTACCCCACATAAATGTTCAAGTACAATATGATTCCAAATGAAAATGTCTCCTTGGTATATATAGGAGACTAGGAGGTATAATTACAACTAATGGAATCAATCCGACATAAATAAAATAACATTAGTAATGTAATATGCCCCAATTAAGGGGTTATGAGCCAATATTAGGGCTTAACACACCCCTCCCCTTGAGACAAGTGTTGTCCGCAATGCTTGACTAACTATGGATGCTTCTGTATAAAAGACTCATCTTCCCAAGTGGAATCTTCAGTCGATAGTTTCCTCCATTTAATGAGATACTCTGAAATGGATCTATTCCTTAGCTGGAAAATTCTTGTGTTAGTGATGGCTTCAGGCTCCAATATGATTTTTCCTTCCTCGTCAAGTTCTGGCAATATAGTTTGAACTGGGATATTGTCACCTATAACCTTCTTTAAGCATGAAACATGGAAAACTAGGTGTACTCGTGAAGATGCAGGCAACTCCAATTTGTATGCCATAGTACCAATCTTTTCCAACACCTTATAAGGGCCATAGTACTTTGGTGATAATTTATTATCCTTCTTGGCTTGCTTGAGGGACATCTATTTGTATGGTTGTAGTCTTAAAAACACCCAATCCCCTACTTCAAAACTTTTTTCACTACAATGTTGATCTTCTTGTTGTTTCATGCGATTCTGTGCCATGGTCAGGTTGTCCTTTAAGATTTGGAGAACTTGTTGTTGATGCTCGATGTGATATTCCACTTCTTGAACCTTAGATTTTTATTTTAGTGATATTCCACTTCTTGAACCTAGATTTTATTTTGTGAGAAGAAGTGATGGAAGGAGGGTGGTATCCATAGAGTGCCATAAATGGTGTCATTTTTGTTGGCAAAGAGTGAAAGGAAGTGTTATACCACCATTCTTCCAAGGGTACTGCTTGAACCATTGTGTTTGTTTATCACAGACAAAGCAACGAAGGTAGCCTTCCATACATTTGTTAATTATCTTGGTTTGTCCATCATATTGAGGATGATAGGAGAGCTATGAGCCAATGGAGTACCCAAACAAGAAAAATAATTTTATGTCCAAAATGTCTAGTGAAGATGGGATCTCTCACACTTACAATAATCTTACGCTATGTAGCTTTGAACTGCCTCCATGAATGCGTTGGCAACTGCATCAGGCTTTGAAGGGATGAGAGAGGCACAAAAGTGTGCATACTTGGTCGGGCTATCAACAATCACCATGATAAAACTATTTCCTTCGTGACTTTAGTAAGTAACCCTCGCGGATGAAACTATGGAAACCTCCTCCCAAAGACGCTAATTTGGGATGGCTAATGGTTGTAAAAGACATGGGGTCTTTGTTAATTGTTTCCACCTTGTTTTGTTATAAACCAAACATTCTCAAAAACCTTTGAACATTAAGGCCATCCCAAAAAAATCCTTCCTTGACTCTATGGTAGGTTTCAAAAATCTCGAGTGCCTCATCGAGAGGTGTGCAATTCTGTCATACTTTTGTTTGAGTTAGGAGTTCTTGGCATAAATATAAGCGATCTTTACCATATAGTGAATTATTTTTCCATGTAAATGTATCCATGCATTGAACTCACGCAACTCCCTTTGAATGAGAGTCCAATTTTTTTCGCCATTCTTCCATTCACCCCTTGCTTCTATTATCCAATCGGGTTGGATTGATCGAGATAGCACGTGATAGAAGGCCTCAACATCTTCATCCTTTCTTGAGAGTGCATCCACCACAACATTTTTTCTTCCTTTTATAGACGCATTTCAAAATCATAACCCAATATATTGGTTACCCATTTTGTTGTTCTTTTCTAAAGTTAGTCTTTGTTCCAAGAAGTGTTTTAAGACTATCATGATCTATTTTATCTGAAGTGCCTACTCATTAGGTAAGGGATGCCATTTCTTCAATGCATGTAGTACAAGCATCATTTCCTTCTCATAAATGGTGGGTTTGTGTAAGTCCTTTCCCTTGGAGTGGTCGACTTTCAAAAAGCTAGGGCCTTCCTTCTGTATTAGGACAACACCACTCCATTTCCGAGTATAATCATACATTCCACAATAAAGGCTTTGTGAAGTCTAGAGTTGTCAAGACAAGAGCTTCTGTACATCACCTCTTTGGGTTGTTCAAAAAGATTTAGTTGCCTCTAGAGTCCATGAAAATGCATCCTTCTTATTTAGTGCCGCTAAAGGTGTTGCTATTCTTCCATAGTGCCGGAAAAACTTTAAGTGGTAGTAACCTGTCACACCCAAAATCCTCTAAGATTCTTCTGTCAAGTTTTGGGAATCGCCAACTTATCATGGCCTTAATCTTTTTTAGGGTATACCTTGACACCTTTCATGAGATACAATATGACCAAATAATCTACCTCCTTCACTCAAAGAAACATTTGGATGGTTTGGCATATAGTTGTTGCTCGCTTAGTAGTTAGGAAAATTCCGTCAACATGTCGCACATGATCCTCCCAAGACTTGGCATATATAGATTAGTATATCATCAAAAATACTAACACAAATTTTCTAAGGAAGGCTTGAAATGGAATGCATCAACCCTTGGAATGTAGGTGCATTTGTAAGGCCAAAAGGCATGACCAAAAATTCATAATGGCCTTCTGCGGTTCGAATGTTGTTTTAAGTTATCTTCTTCACTTAATCACGATACCCTAACGAAGATCCACCTTTGTGAAATAGATTGCTCCATGTAGTTCCATCTAACAATTCATCAATGACGGAATGGGAAACTTATCTTTAATAGTGATCTGTTGAGCTCTCTATAATTTGGACAATACACGCCATGCTTTATCTTTCTTGAATACCATTACCATCAGAGTAGAGTAACTTCCTTTGACTAGCTCCATTAATGCCACCTCTTAACATTTCTTCAACCATGCGCCAATTTCACTCTTCCAGGCATAAGGCTATCTCAGATGGCCCCGGATGTTAGAGGAACACCCCAGAATTAGGTTGAATTCCATGATCATGATTTTGAGTGGGTGGAAGACCTTGGGAATGTCTTCAAATACTTTGGAATGCTTATCAACGATCCTCGATCTTGAGGGAATAGATGGCTTAGATGTTTGAACATCTAGGGCGCATAGTTGTGCAATGCCCTTGATGCCCTTTTTCAATAATTTTTCATGCCATTAGAGCTTATCACTCATCTGCCTCTGGTGAT
This sequence comes from Picea sitchensis, assembly GCA_010110895.2. Classification (NCBI taxonomy): domain Eukaryota; kingdom Viridiplantae; phylum Streptophyta; class Pinopsida; order Pinales; family Pinaceae; genus Picea; species Picea sitchensis. The sequence continues at coordinate 8,311 of SNQJ01S0203546.1, forward strand.
AATTCTTTAACCAATTTCCTTTTCATTCCAATGAAAATTTCATGAAAAAGTTCTTGAAAATTAAAGCCAATCGCTCCTAATGATTGTAACCATTGATTCTAGTAATAACATCAAGACCACCCATGGGTATAGTAATCATTGGACTATTCATTATATATTCTCTATAGTAAGATTGATTTTATTGCATTTTCCTCGAGTAATTGATAGTTCCTCCATAATCAATCATTACTTGAAACTTCCTACACCGGATATACACAGCAATTGAGAGCTTTAGCTAATTTATAGTGAATGAAATTATGAGTACCGCCATAATCAATTAGGACTATTAACTTTTTCTTTGATGTATCCTTCGATCTTGAGGGTTTGAGAGCATTCCAACCAATGCATTACACGACATCATGGGAGTCAACTCTATCGAATTTCTTCTACGCTTTCATCTTGAGATGGTTATTGTCAGTTGTTCTTCACAATATGTAGAATAATTTCTTCTCACCAATTTATGTCCTATCGTGTTTGTTGTCACAATTTTTTTTAAATAAAAAGGAGGAGTACCTGCTATATTAAATTAGCTCAAAACTGACACGTACATAGTTAAGAGTCTCGAATACCCAAAATGTCACAAACCGAAACCAACATAGGTACATAGTAAAAACAAATATAAACTAGTGGCACTCGCCCCGCTTCGAGGAAACCAGACAAAAGCCTAAAGTTTAAGAGAACATAGAACAGTAGCATAAAATTAAAGAGCCATAGAACATGAAAAAACCTAGGTAATTGGTGACATGTCATCTTCATTTGTCTTCCACATGGAGCCGACCGATACAAAGATCGCATTACCGTAGGGGACATTTTCGTCGGTGGCCGAGCCAGAGTAAGCATCGAAGCATGTCCAAAGCGCTGGCTCATGATGAGGCATAAGTGCACGGGCGTTCCAGGTCAGACATGTGGCCTCCGAGCTCAAACACCAAGGACAGGTGCTCCTCACGGAGGAGAAAGCCATGCATGTCACCACCTTCGTCGTCGGGCGTCGTTCGCTTCACGTCATCCTTCCCTTCCCTTCGCACATCCAACATCAAATGCAGCTTCCAGGTCTTGCCAAGGAACCTCTTCCACAATACAACTAGGAAAATCAGTATCCAAACCTGAATTGGGTTTTTTTTCCCACCGCTGCATCTTCACTATGTCGCATACTTCCATTTGTCGCTGTAAAGTCCTCCAAATTTGGGTCCTCTCTACAATGCAAGCCGTACAATTCCTCGCTAGTTCTCCAACTTGATCAAGGTATTCCTGCCTTCACTCTAACTTCTTGATCTGTCCATACTGCCACGGCCAATTCCCTTTTCGGGTGATGGTGGAGAGCAGAGCTCTCCTACGAGCCTTCTTTTCTCACCGCAGCTATGACCGTGAAAGCACGCTCGAGGTCTCTTCTTTTGCGCCGGCCGCTAATACTTTGTGGCTCCAAGCAGAGCCAATGGAAGAGCATGCTCAAGCTTCCTAGTCATGTTGCGAGCCAGAAATACACACAGGTCAGGGATCTAGGGCGAAGCCAATTGAGAGCATGTATGTAAGGACTCGCATCAATGTTTCAATAAAGGATGAGGAACCAGTGGTGCAGGAGTAATGAAACTACACCGTAACCTCCAACGCGAGGTAGAGCCGGTGACCTAACAAGAGAAAAACTATCAATCAGATCATAATACCCACATGACCGCTTTAACATCACACTCGCCGAAGCCCATAAATGATCGCCGAGGGAGGAGTCCTCCCATCGCAGAAGTCAGGCCATATGGTCGCCCCGTGTGCATCCCTTACTGTGGGTGTTATGGTGTGGACCTCCGGAAGATTTAACTTCCCACAGTGCAAAGCCATACGCTTTCACATTTGTCACCCCATACCGGTACTTGGTGATCACAATTAAAGCATAAACCTTTTCTTTTCTTTTCCAAGTGTTGAGGTGTCAACCTTGTAGGTTGAGGTGTTTGTGAATAATGAGTACATTCTCTCATAGATGTTGTGGATTGGTCCTTTAGCAGCCATAGCCTACATTTTTTACTTTCAACATTTCTTGCCACCTTAAATGCATTCTCCAATGATTTGGGTTCCCAAAGGCTAAACCTCTATGTTGAATGTTATCCTTTAAAGTCTTATGAATACATCAATCAAGTCTATCCGGAATATCTCATATCTTTATATTCAATCTTTGGAAGTTTCCAATGTGCTCAGAATCAACCCTTTTGCTTGAGAGATTTATCAATTGGCTAAAGAAGGTATTGCTCCTTGTATCCTCATAGTGTGTTATCATTTCTTCCGCAAGGAAATTCTGTCCAAGGACAAGTGATTTGGGAGAACAAAGCCATCTATACCATACAAATTGATTGTCTTCTAAATATAAAGAAGAAATTACAGTCTTTTTGTGTATGTGGTACATTGAGGATCAACTTAATTGCTCCATCTTAAAGTATCCATGTGATTGGGTCCTTGCCATATAAACTTCCTCATATCAATCTTAGGGAATGTGGTTGGTCTTCAACCCAAAGAAGGAGGTGAATTTGAGTAGCCTTTCATCAAAATGAAGAGAAGGAGATGAAAAACTTCCTAACTCTTTAACATTATTCTATTACTAATCGAGACCTTTTGAACAATGTGAAAATCACCTCAAACTCCAAGCTAGACCTAGAAGTTATGCCTCCCACAAGTTGACTCCTCTTTGTTGACCACCACTAGATAAGTGGACACCACGTGAAATTCCCCATTACTCTCACACATGTGGGGGCTATTCATGTGAATTTTTCAATAATATTTTAGAAGGCACAACACCCTAACTAACTGAGGGTTGAGGATGAAAATCCCCTAAACCTAGGATGACTATCATGCTATGTTAAATAATGGGCCACAAGGAGGAGAAGGCTCATTCTTTAGCATTAATTTTTCCATAGTTGATAAAAACATCTAGGAGTGGATTTTAGGGCATAATAGAGGAGGTAGTAGCCATTCAGGTCACAGTGTCAAAGGAAACTCCATAGAATGCCCCTCTTTGTACTCAGATTCATAACTAAAGAAAGAGAGTAGAGGATAGGCCTCACCTTCTTTTTGGGTTTTCTTAGGATACATATTGTGTTCATTTAATTGTGTGGATGGCATGTTCATTTTCTTGTTCTTTCATTTTTAATTATTATTTATTCTCATAATCTAAGAAATAAGCTAGTGATCATAAATATGAGATCTAAGGAAATAAACCTGCATTAATGAAATACTTCAACACAATACAAGATCTGTTGTGGCGAATTGTTCTAGTGGAATATCCACAACAATTTACAGATTAATGTTGACATCTTTGATAATATTCAATCTTTCACCTTTAGGGACATGAATCTTTTCTAGTTTGTAGATCAACCCATTCTAGAGATGGTAGCCAGTCTTAGCATCACCTTCTTCTACATGATTTGGCGTTATAGTTGCTAAAACATCTCTTTAAAGTCCTCATATTCCGTGTATACCTCGTTTTATGCATCATGGGTAAAAATGATCCATGTGCATCATAGTACCCAAAGTTGTAATCTTGGATTTGGGTGGACTTGAAAGCATGTCTTCCAACTTATTAGTGTTTCCCTTCTTATATTTGACGACTATATGTTTTTTTTTCAAAAACCCCATCCACTTGTAGTGTCTAGTTTGTTGAATCTTACACTAGGCCTACAAACATTATAATGGTTGGTGATTTGTAGATAATGGTTTCCTTTCCCATCAGATAATGCTCCCACTTCTTAACAACTTGAACTATGGCATATAGTTCCTTATCATATGTAGGGTAGTTCAGGACTCCCTCATGAAACATTTCAAAATTATAACATATTGGCTTATCTACTTGCATCAAGAATGCTCCCATAGCATATCCACTTGCATCCATATCCACTTTTAAAGGCCCCTGTAAGTTAGGAAATGTAAGAACTGGTGCTTGACTGATTCCATTTCAACTCATTGAAATCTTTCTATTGATTCTTTCCCCATTGGAAACTCTTACCACTAGTTGTTATGGCATGGAGTGTCATTACTACTGCTGAAAATGATGCTATAAACTTCCATAGGTATCGTGCTGCCACAAAAAGGTTCCTAAATTCAATGACATTATTAGGAATTGGCCACTTGAGGATATCCTCCATATTTGTAAGATCTATCTTGAGTTACCCTCCACCAATCATGTACCCAAAAAACACTAACGACTGTTGAGAAAAATCACATTTCTTAAGGTTAACCAATAATTGATGCTTTTTAAGAGTATTTAGCACTTACATATATGTGAGATGTGTTGTTCCTAGGTATATATATAAACCAATATGTCATCTAAATAGATTATTAAAAATGAATCTAAATAGGGACACAATGCATCAGTCATCATAATTCACATAAATGTAGTTGGTGCATTACATAAACTAAAATGCATGGCCATCCATTCATACAGACCTTGCCTTTTCTTGAAGGCTATCTTGCAAGTGTCTTCTTATTTAATGTGTACCTAGTGGTATCATGATTTGAGATCCAACTTGGTGAATTACTTGACATGCTGCAACTAATCTAACAAATCATTAATCCTAGATAGAGGGTACCGATTCTTGAGTGTGATTGTTCAAATCTTTGTAGTCGATACACATTTTCCAAGTCCCATCCTTATTAGGTACTATGATTATATGTGACATGCAAGGAAATATTATTGGTTGAATTACTCCTTGCTCCAACAATAACTACAACTATTTCTTCACTTCATCTACTTCCAGAACAAATTGTCTATACAACCCAATATTTGGTAATGGGGAGTCATGCCACAATTGTATCTCGTGTTCCACTTCTCTCTTAGGTGGTAACCATTAAGGATACTATGAAATTCCCCTGTATTCTTGCAACAACTCCTCCAGTGGGTAATTTTCCTCTTTGGCACATCCCTCCATAGATTCCTTTACTCTTATTGATTCATCCCCTGCTTGATTCTCTCTTAAGAAAAGAAATATGAAATTTTTACTAGAACTAATCAAATTTTTCTCATGGTTAGCACTTACCATAGAGACATGTGATTTACCTTTATGTCCAATGTGTTAACACAAGGAGCTGCATATTGTTTCTTAAGAATCAGCCAGAAATTGAGGTTTACTCTCAAGAGCATTATGGTGTAAATCATGTGGCATTCTTCCCATGATTTCCACAGGGAAAACGAAAATATTGGAGGCCTAAGAAACTCAAGCACCCTTACGACATCTGTCCCACTCACATTCCACTCTCCCTTACATGTCACTTCCTCCCTGCCTATCACACCTCCCTCGTTCCTCTTCCACCTCTGCCAACCTCGTCCTAGCCTCCGCTCCCCCAATCACTTCCTTCCACATGGTTGTCGCTCATTCGTTGGGCCATATGAGTTTTCGCCAATCACCTCTCTCCACATCACCCCTGCGCATACGCTATCAGACTGCCACCTGCAAATCTCGCATTGGTCACAAAAAAAGACCATTCATGGCCTCGAGGCGTCAGGATGGACTCACAGAAGTCATTGGCACCATCTGAGAACAATTATGGGTGTCAGGGCCAATCCTAATCCCAATGAAAATAGTTATTGAAGATTGTGGGAAATATTTGAGACGTCGCCTCATCCCATAAATGGAAAATATTGCAGAAAGCAGCCATGAAGGCACACTTACGATCCGAAGCTTCCTTATGGGCAATTTTTCCTATAAAGCACATAACTATGCATGGTTAGCATATGAAATAATGAGGTCTGCACAACCTGACAGAGCGGGCGTCGAATGAAGGATTTGAAGTCAGTTATCTAATCACATTCCTAGTAGTTGCAACATTTTAGTATATATAGGCAGTTTTGATATTTTGTCATGGTCGAATGGTTGAACTAGGCTCCCTGCTATTGTAATATTTTTATGAAGAACACTAGTTCTTTGGTTATGTATTTGTTTTTTGAGACATCTTGGTTAATAGAAGTCACCTTTCTTGCTCCATCCTATTTTTATCTGATACTGAGAGAGTTCATGAATGACTGATTCACATGAATTGTTGTAACTGTATTATGATGAATGTTTGATTATAGTGCTGTTATAATTTCTTTCAGTTTCCTTAAGATTTGAATTCAAGGGGATCTTGTGTTTAAGTTTTTCCTCCTTAGGCTGCTGGAATACTTGATGTCCACAATAGACCTCTACACTCTCCTCACCAGAGTCTTCCCTCTATTCACCCTTACTCCAACTTACTGACTGAAGTTGATTCCAGACCTTAATTGCTTATGCATGCTAGTCCAGATTTTTGAGTTAGAACATTATTTTCATTGAGTCCTCTCCATTTGACCTCTTAAAACTCAATTACACTTATACAAACTGATGGGTACTGGGCTTACCTTCTATGCAATCTGAAGGTGACTTCTAGTGCTTGTTGGAATTACTTCACACACACCTAGGATTTATTTTTCCTAAGGTTTTTATTTGTTTATTAGTCATAATTAGTCATTATCCAGTCTCCTATATTTTAGGAGAGAATATTCCGCCTGGAGAATATTCTCTTTCAGTTCACACTTCATTTTGATTAATTGAGTTGAGTTTAGATGTTGCATTGGGATCATCACCATGCAACATTGGGATCATCACCATACTAATTCAACCTTTCCTTGCTATCATCACCAAAGTGGCACATTAGCCTTGATTCCCTCAATTAACTCCTCACTACTCTCTGTTCATTCAGTTAACTAAAGACTAGTTGACGAGTTAACTCAACTAGGTGGCAGTTCACTCCCGTAACTACCTGAGAGAGGTGGCAGTTCACTCCTGTAACTGCTGGTGTGTGTCCATATCACTCTAGACCACCACTATGGTGACTTGGTTCACCTCAAGTCGAACTCATTGAGTTATACAGAGTATATCATGTGTAAATTATTCATTATTCACAACGGTTAATGACAATTCTTCCATTTTTTCTCTCCTTCTTCTTCTTTCTTCTATTCTCTCTGCAAATGTGTATATAATTGTTTAGTTAGATCTATTTTGTGTAGGTCAACACATTTATAGTGCTAACATTTCTGGCGCCATTGCCGAGGAATGAATTGAATACTTTTCCCTGGGATAGAATGACAAAGAAGCTCTGATTCTAAAGGTGCATCAGATATCAGTACAATTTAATATTGCAACTTGCACTTGGTGACTCCACTGTTTCAGTTCTGGCTCCTAAAGACACACGAGGCCCACTTCACTGCTACCTCTAGCAACGTCTGAAACTGACTCGAAGGAAATTATCAGAAAGGGAAAGACCACTAAAAAAGGTACCTCCATTGTTGTACCAAGTTTTTCTGATAATTTGCAAACTTATTGCATTTGTCGCCGAAAGTTTGGCTTTTCGGTGGCTCCTTCTTGTTTCCAAAAATCGCATTTGCCGCCAGAAGCTTGACTTTTCAGTGGCTCCTTCTCAACTTCAAAACAATGGTTAGCCGCCGAAAAGACTTTTCTTTGATTTTTGAAAGAAATAAACAACAAATCAATTTATTTTGGAATTTATCACTTATTCCCTTTGCTTGGAGACCATAAACCACAAAAAATTAAAAATGACACTTATTCATGACTATGCTATCACCTAAAAATCAAATAAAATGTCAAGTTTATTTTAGGAGACAACACCATGATCCGGATTTATGTAGGAACACAATGAAATACAGAAATACACATAAACACAGAGATGCAACAAAAATAAGACTTCATTTCATTAATAACAAATGATTGAAATATGCTTACAGATAGAATGGAAATAAACTAGCTAGGGCGCTGGTAGCTTATCTCTGAGAAGAGATGTGGCGGCTACTGGCCTCTAAACTGTGTTACAATGAGGCTCGAAGGCCAATTATTATTAACAAACAATGGAAAACCTTAAACATCCAAAGACCTAACCCTAGGAGATGAAACACCAAGACTATGGGCCCCGTTTGGGTAAGTTGGTACATCAACTTCCCGGGGACGTAACTTTGGCATACGATCTCGGTTTGACGCATTCTATACCTCGTTAGAAAGATCTATCCGAGGACTACAACTTTTGGGTGAGAAACATAATATATTATCCATGTTGCTCTCCGTTTTCCCAAAAAATGTCATTTAAGGCCTCAAAACGGCTCCGGAAGTTTAGGACCCAAAAAACTGCTAAAAATAGTAAACTGTGCGGAAACTGAAAAAATGAAAGAAGCAATGGTGGGGGTCCAAGTGGAATAGGCAGGTGGCCACCAATATCCACCTGGATCATTCCTCCCCCCTTAGGAAGCAATGGTCCCCATTGCGTTGAGTTCCTCCATGAGATGAGGAAACTTCTGCTGAACTTGG